>JFGX01000414.1:0-22923 GCA_000729855.1 Epichloe aotearoae | reverse complement strand
CCCACTCCCACTCCCACTCCCTCTCCCTCTCCCTCTCCCCTTCTCCCTTCTCCCCTTCTCCCCTTCTGGATGCAGAATCCGACTCGATCGGTCCCAAACCTCCATTGTTTGGGATCAAGGCCCTCTCCCAAGTACAGCGTCGACATTCATCCCCGCGACTTTTCTTTATTGTCACCTCGCTCCCACCAATACTGCACTCATTTGTCCTACCTTTCTTCGGTTGAACCCCTTTGACCACTGCGCATCAGGGACATCCATCGCCCTTCGATCCATTCACTTCTTCACCCTACGCCGGCACCTCTGACCCAATCGTCACTGAGAATCATACTGAGCACTGTCGTTTTTTGTTTTGTTTTTGGGCTGGGAACGAACTTGTTATCCCTCTCGCTTCGAGTCTGCGACCGACCACCTGCACAATCATATCCCAGTCCAACAGCTGCCTCCTGTTTTGGACTCCATTCAGTCTACAGCAACCTGACGAAACCACGATTACTTTAATTCCGCACCAGCGATCGGTTACGAAGTTGCAGTTTTCGAACCCCATTCTTTCCCTGCCCTCCCGGCTGCCAGGTCGCAATCAATAAGTCGCTGCTGCCATTTTGGTTCGGAAGACACGCAACCGCCCCATGGTCGTAAAACACTTGAGCTAGCGACTGAGACACCTTGCCGAGCCAACCAAGCAGAATTCCAGCTCCCTTTGAGACTTGAATTCCGTCGTTGCCACTGTCAGATTTCTTTTTTAAACTGCTGCGAAATCACCGATTTCTCGAAACATCTGTATGCGATTCAGCGGCGTCTTGTGACGGTGCTTGACAAAGCGATCATGTCGAAACGACCGAACATGCTCGATTTGCGAGTCGACTCGCACTCTTCCGCCGCATCATCTATATCAAGAGCTCTGCGATCGCCTCGCATGCACGTTGCTGGCGAAGCGCCGCCGGAATTATCTCCTCTGGATGCGTTTGCTCTGCAGAGTCGGCTGTTGGCGAAACAGCTGCAAGCAAGCGACAAGGAGGGAAACAGAATGAGCAGACTCCCTCCGCTGACCATGGAATCTCCTTTGGTTCTGCAGGGTCGATCAGATTACTTCCGGTCTCTGTCGGTGGAATCCCCAACTGATGATCCCGAGTCTACGGCGATATCTTTAGGCTTGGGCCGTAGAACCGAAATCGAAGATGCTTTCACCAACGATCAACGACCCAAATCAATGCACCCTCGCATGAGCCGAATTCCACAGACACCTGATGTGGATGTACCTGCCATCCCAGACTTTATTTCAAATGGGCCGCGAGGAAGACGGATGGACGTCGCACACGACAAGGGCGAGTTCGGTGCTCGCCAAGAGCGCTCACCATCTCCACTTCAAAGTGATACTCAATCTCAATATGAAAGGCCCTTCGAAGTATCGCCTATTCGTAAAGTAAACAGATATCGCACAGACTCACAATGGCCAGGGCCTGCCTCCACAGGATCACCAGAGCGCGCGAAGCAGGGAAATTTCGATGAGCTAGGCCTTGCACCACCACCATCGCTCTTTTCCAAACGTTCGTCGAGCGCTCTTTCGTCTCTTGTCCCAGAAGATGACGAGAATCCAATCAACATGGGAATCTCGTTTCAGTCTCTCCCTCGAAAGCTGTCCTCCGGAAGTGCTGCTTTGGCAAACGCGATGCCTTCACCCGCCATAAGCTCATCCTTTAAAAGATCACCTTCTACTGCCTCGGATTCCTCTGCTTTCCCACGCCCTTCTTTCAACTTCTCGCGGCCTCTCAGTCGAGCGGGCACGCCTCAATTTGACATGCCTGCCCGGCAGGCTTCGTCTGACAGCCAACCTTCGTTCATCCTGGCAGATGACACGGCGTACACGCCAGTCAGCATGCACAGCGAGGCATTCATGGATCAGCAAACAGATGATGGCAAGGGTGTCGCAACGTCTTACATCTATTCCAAGTTCTCTCTGCCTAGGGGTAAGTCTCTCCAGCGCTCCGAGTCCAACGACAACACTTCGCAAGCATCCCATCAATCGGAGCACCCCGTGGTGCCATCAAGCAATGCCCATCGATATCCTCTCGGTGCTGCGCCCCCGTCCCCGCCAACAAGGCCCTCTAGTTCCTCAGCTCGAACCGTACCGGATGATGCGATGAGTATAGTGAGCAGTATGACTCGGCCGTCAATAGATGGCGGCAAAATGAGCTCAGACAGCTCGAGACTTGGTGCCTCGAGCCTTTCATCTTCATATCCCAACAGGCCGTCTGTGGAGATGACCCGCAAGTCCGAAGATGTACAAAGGGGACGACCGCGCACCTCTGCAGTGCATGAATTGTCGCGAGGCAGGACACCTGCCTCTGCTACAACCAGTGATTCTGCTAGCACGATCCGTCCGCCGCTCACTTCCAGATCGCTCGCCCCAACGGCATCAGAGATGTCCGCAGAAGAACATTTAGCCAAGGGGATACAGTGCCACGAGAACGGCTCTTTGAAGGAGTCAACATACCACCTTAGGTTGGCTGCGCGACAGAACAACCCGACGGCTATGCTGTTATATGCATTAGCGTGCCGGCATGGCTGGGGTATGCGGGCAAATCAGAAAGAAGGAGTGGAATGGTTGAGGAAAGCCGGCGAGTATGCCAGCATCGAAATAGCCGACGATGAAGACCAGGTGAAGGAGGGCCGTGCAGCCCCAGCCGATGTCCTCGAGAGGAGAACACGCAAGGCTCAGTTTGCTCTGAGTATCTACGAGCTTGGTGTATCCCACATGAACGGATGGGGGATCGAGCAAGACAAATCTCTTGCACTGCGGTGCTTCGAGATTGCGGGAAGTAAGTCATATCGCATTTATTCGAGCGATACGCCGTAGGACTGGAACTGATCACTGTTTCCTAGATTGGGGAGATGTCGACGCCTTAGCTGAGGCAGGATTCTGCTACGCTCAAGGTGTAGGCTGCAAGAAGAATCTAAAGAAGAGCGCCAAGTTTTATCGTATGGCTGAAGCGAAGGGTATGAGTATGGTTGGAAATAGCTGGTAAGTCGCTTCCGCAAACACGACCAAGAAGATGATCCGGAACTACTTCTCTGGCTCTCTTGTTCCTTTTCTGGGATAAATGCGTGAAGCTAATGCGCACCACTCAGGATCCACAAGGCTAAATACAACGACGATGAAAAAGCTTCACCCGAAAAGAGCAAAAAGAAAGCACGAAGCAAGTCCCGTACGAGAAACATGTTCGGCCTAAAGTCCTAAGAAAGAGCCCGAACTCCGCGAATTGCGACGTTGTAATTCAGCAAGTCTTTCCACTTTTAATGACCATGACGACTCCCATTATCATATCCCTACTTCTTTTGGAGTTCAAATGCCTTCTCTAACATTTACTCTGTCGTTGAATCGACCGTTTTGTCCATACTTATTCAAGACACCAATCGTGCGTCGTCACATCTCATGATAGAGAATAATAATCATCTTTCACCATATCCCTTCTCGAATGCACCGCACCCTTAACCGCCGCATTTGGTCCTCACCCTACGGTGAAGTCGATCAACATTGACGACAAAAATTATCAGACGAGCGGAACGATGTCATGCATTAAAGTCATATAAGGGGAACATTTTCAATCCCCCCTTTCACCCTCGACAGGGTCTTCTTCTTCTTCTTCTTCTTCTTTTTTTTTAAAAAACCATCTTTCCTCTTCTTTCTCCACGCATCATCAGGTCTGGGACAAGGGATGGGTGCTATTACATTTCGGATATTTTGTTCTACTTGTTTCCATGTACGAAATGGCTCTTGTAACATATGGGATTACCTTTGCAGAGTCGCGGGTGCCTTAAAAATTCCATGGTTCGGGTTTAAAAGTGGTATAATTAGCATCTAGCCAGTCTCCGTATCTTGAGGCACATCGCTCAGCATTTAAGAAAACCCCATTCTATTGCGTACAACGTCACGGCAACATGGCGCTGGATCTATTCATGCATGTGCGGGCTTGTGACGGCTCCTGCTTGGCGTTCATATCCGAGTTTAAAGTACGGAATAAAGACAAATCAGATTTCGTATTGGTACACGCGTCTATTTCTTTCACTTTAGACCCCCGCTTCTGGATCCTCTCTGGGGATTTTTCAAAGCCCGACTCAAGGATCCACGTCCATCTTCTCTGCCTCAATGGGTACCTCCTGGATACTCACGTACCGCCCAATCTCATTCTTCTTGATGATCTTTTCGTTGAGCACAGCAGTCGTCCCCTTGGGATAGGCGTAGCTCTGTAGCTTAGCACTCTTCTCATTGGGCTTGATGTAGTTTCTCTTCAAGGTTGTCTTTTCCTTGGTAATGACGGCAACATCGACGTTGGATCCGGAGCCCAAGTCGTTGAAGATGCCGGATAGAATGGCCTCGCTACATAGCTTCACAGCGTCGTCCTGCGTCAAGTTTGGTTTCCACTGTGTCTCAAAGACGCTCATGGCGGCCAAGCTACCGCTGCCCATGGTGACATAGGGCAGCTTGTCGGTGCTACCGTGGGCGTGTACGGTGAAGAGATGCGTGCCCATGGGATCGCATCCCGCGACGACGAGGTAGGCGCCAATGTGGCCTTGGTATCGGAAAAGGTGCTGCTTGAGGAGGGTCATGCAGGTGACGACTCGAGGCTTGCGGCCTGTAGATAGGGAGTGCAGTTCTAGCTGTGATGAAATGAGAGCGGTGGTGAACTCGGTGTCAGCGGCGGTACCGGCTCCTGCACACCAGATCTGGGGGGAAATGTAGTGAAGCTTTTCGCAGTTCTTGTCGGCGACAATGGGACCAGATGTGGCTCGGGTATCAGCTGCGATCTGAAGGCATGCCAAGGCAGGTGTGGTTAGTATCAAAAATTCGTGCGGTACTTGGGACCACGCTGAGTGCAAATACGTACGACGACACCACCGTCGAAGATACAGCCTACAATGGTGGTACCTGTGCTGGTGGCTCTGGGCAGGGGAACGCCCTTGGCGTGCAGCGCCGCATTGCGGTTATAGTTTGAAAAATCGAAGCCGGGCATGGTGAAGAAGGTAGGCTCGTCGTCGTCGTCGTCGTCGTCGGCGGCGGCGGCGTTGTCGGGTGGGCAGGGTTTCCAACTGCGTTGCACCGAATTGACGGTCTGTGGTCTTGTTTTATTCTTCGGACTGTTCTGAGGCGGAGGTATTGGCGGAGGTATTGGCGGAGGTATTGGCGGAGGTATTGGCGGAGGTATTGGCGGAGGTATTGGCGGAGGTATTGGCGGAGGTATTGGGCGCTCAAATCTTGGAGACAGCGAAGGAAAGAGCTGATTGCTGGCGTTTGTGATCGATTGGCCGATGGGGAGGATCAGCTCTCGCCTGTGAGGTGTGGATGGCGTGGAGGGAGATTTGACAAGGTGCAGCAGGTCAGAGCTGGATGACGAGGCTGAGAGCTGCCTTCCAACACTTCCAACAGGCAGGGGAGCCTGCGCTTGCAGTGCTGGGTGGCAGGCAGTACGGACTATTACGGAGTGGACGAATGGATGGGAAATGTACCTTGTACATTCAGTCACGTGGCTGCTGCTCCCTCTGCATGTTGTGGTCTACCAGGAGGCAGCTTTGCAAAAAGATGCAAGCGACCGTTTTGCTGCACTTAATAATGATCCAAGTTTTATCTTCCTACGTCCTCCACCATTTGCATCCGGGGCCTCGTGTACTTACGGAATACCAGAGAAACTCGATTAGGAATCACGGGTTTTGCTGCCGAGCAACGTAGACTTCGTTGACGACGTCGAACCTTTAGCTTTCTGTACCCTTCCTGCCACTTGCGCGACAGCTTCCTTTGCTACTTTGCTGCTTTGCTGCTTTGCTGCTTTGCTGCTTTGCTGCTTTGCTGCTTTGCTGCTTTGCTGCTTTGCTGCTTTGCTGCTTTGCTGCTTTGCTGCTTTGCTGCTGCTGCTGCTGCAAGTGGGTATTCCAATAGCAATCACGCACGACTAGAATACCCGATGCTCTCACATCGAGAGCCCCTGCACATATTCGATTCATGATCTTGGGCTTCCCCACAGCAGGCTGGTAACATTGCCGCAAACATGTTTGGGAATACAGGTACCGCTGCCGGCGGTGCTACCGAAGGGCCTGAGTTGGAAATCATACAGACAGAGGTGGGCATTGGGACATGCGTCACGATTGGTCTTGGCTTGTCTGGCCAGCCGCCCCAAAATCAACGAACTGACATGATTTGCTGTAGGGTCTTGGCTTTTTGCCTATTGCTGGTGAAGCAAAACTTCGTCTCACGTCGCCATGGAGTTCCGCTCCAGCCGATACGGCTTCTCTTCTTAGTGTCGCCTCTCGACAGGGCCTTGTCGCTGCTGCTGGCCCCGATCAGATCATCATTGCGACGACGCAATCTGTCAGAGAGGCTTTTGGTTCAGCCAAGGAAGGCGATTCAGAAGTTCGCTCTTTTGAACCTCAGCTCAAAATTCCCGCTCCCACGCGAATTTCGCATCTTGCGTTTACAGCCGACGAAAAGTATCTCATCATGTCCGCGGAGTCTGGTGGGGGTCTTGCAGTGTATGATGTTCAAAGCCTTCTTCAGGGATCTTTGAATACTGCCTTTGAACTCCCAACAAACAGTGAATCCCTTCGATTACTTGCCCCAAATCCAACCGCAGAGAAGGCTGAGCTTTGCGCTGTCGTAACGACGAATGGCAACTTGTACATGGCAAACTTGAACGAACGAAGATTGAGCAGTCCGTTGAAGACTCAAGTGAGCTGCTTGAGCTGGAGTACCAAAGGCAAGCAATTATGTGCTGGCATGGGCAATGGTAGTATTTGCCAGATGACTCCTGAAGGGGAAGTCAAAGCAGATATTCCTCGGCCCCCAAACGCGGGAAATTCATATGGTACGCATCGAAACTCATTCTGTAGTGCTGTCTCACTAATATTGATTTGATAGTATCTTCTCTCGTATGGTTGGAAAACAACCTCTTCCTGGCTATTTACACTGTTACAAACGTATCCCCGCCTAGCTCTGTATACAATATTATCACTCGGCAGCCATCACCATCATCTTTCACATTTCGAAAGTTGCCGGATCCCGTGGAATCTCTTGGGGCTGAGAAGGCGCCACATCATTCCATTCTGCGACTACGAGATTTCATGGATCTGCAAGACGTTCTCATCGTATCGTCCACCGCGTCAACGGAAGTTGGTACACTCACCAGATCGAAGACGCCTTTGACCAATGACAAACCTGCTGAATTGATAACAAATATCTTCACGACCACGGAATTTCTGGAGGACACAAGGCGACCTAATCTTCCGATGACAGAAAGCATGGAAGACTCGGTGGCAGTTGGCACTTCCTTGGACCTCTCCAGCAAAGAGAATGTCTACAAGCCTATCCCATCGGACGGGGAGCTAGATCAGAATTCTGGACCTTTGCCTGGTTTTTGGGCTCTCACTCAAGAAGGTGTTTTGTGCTCTTGGTGGTTCGTCTACGACGATGCAGTCAAGAAGGGACAAATTTATCCTGGACTGGCGGTGATGGATAACACAGCTGCGCTAGCAACAACAGCAACGACGCAAGCAACTCCCATAAAATCATTTGCTGCCTCTAGCAACACTCCCTTCGGATCTTCCACCACTCCCACTACCGCTCCCGCCTTCGAAGGTTCATCACAACTGGGCCAACAGGCTTCGCCGTGGGGGGGATCAACGACTACACCTACAGCCACTGGGGGTGCAACTTTCGGCTCCAGTACGTTCGGCAGACCACCCTCAGGCTTGGGCTCGGGCACGGCTTTCGGTAAAACCAGTACCCTGGGTTTCGGCCAATCCTCGCAGCTGGGCATGAGAACTTCTCCTTGGACGTCAAGCGCCGCAGGATCAAAACCTGCGTTTGGCCAGCCCGGATTTCCCACCTTTGCCAGTGGAAGTAACAATCAGAGTCCGTTTAGCTCTGCTGCACCCAATGACAATATATCAGGAACGACGGGCCCAACCTCCGTACCAGCAGCCTCTGGGAGTGCATTTTCCAGCTTCTCTACTCAAGGAGGGTTTTCATCTCTTGGAGCCAACTCCAACAATCCTGGTGGATTTGGAAGTGGCATTAAATTTGGTCACAGTTCGTTTGGCACCCCTCAAGCTTCTGCATCTTCCTCGGGGACAGGTTTCCCTGCCAAACAAGAGAAGTCGACGGACGTTTTTGGATCAGCACCATTCAAGCTGGAGTCGTCGTTTAAACCTGTCCCATTTCAAAAAGACTCAAACGAAAAACCTTCTGGAGCTTTTAGCTCCTCCATGTTTGAAAGTGCCTTTGAATCTGTACTAGGTGATGCTAGTGACAAGACTGGAGAGACCACACCTGCTGCCAAGGACGAAGATATGGATACCGCCGAGTCAACCGAGGAGACACCTCAAAGCAAACCACAGTCCCCCTTCGCTCCTCAATCGCCCCATGAATCTACAACACCAACAACAACGCCGGCACCTTCAAGATTTGGCTTCCCACCATCGTCGACCCCAGGCACATCTTTTTTCGGGCCAGCGACTAGAGCAGAGACACCATCTAGCAGTTTATTTGTCACAACAAAAGATACACCAAAAGCAGGAGGGTTTGAATTCTTGGGCAATTCTAAAGCTTCTTCTCCGCTCGCACCGGAACCGAAAATAAAGAGCAAAGAGCAGGACGTGCCGCTTCCACCTGACACCACGAGTAAAGCAGCTTATCCACTGGGCGAATCGTCGTCATCCTCGGCGGCTTCCAATCGCAGCCAAATATTTGCAGCATCAAGCACACCACTCAAAAGCAGCTCGACAGTATCATCATCTGATTCGACGACACCAAAGCCATCACTCACGCTCTCAGATACTTTCCTGCCCCCAGACTTTACGAAGACGGCCCAACCCACTGAAGCGCCACTTCCTCCTGACTTTGTGAAGGTCAGCAAACCCGCTGAGAAACCAGGGGTGGCCGAGGATGCGCCACTTCCACCGGACTTCACCAAGACGGCCACTCCTGATGACGCCCCACTGCCACCTGATTTTACAAAGGCGAAGTTACCTTCAGAAGTCGAGGATGTTCCTCTGCCTCCAGATCCTGTGCTCCCGAAAGCGCCATCCAAGGAGCTGTCAAAAATCCCCTCAGTGCCGGAGACTGCAGAAGACGATGGAAGTGACCTGGGCGAAGACGAGGATTCAGAAGGTAGTGGAGTTGACGTTGCAAATGATCTCAGTCCTAGTACTAGTGGCGTGAATATTACACCCGGAATCACCCCACAAAGTTCATTTGGTGGTCCAGCGGGAACACCTTCTGCAGCTGCTAGACCTGAAGACAGGCCACGTCTATTCGGCGAAATCAATCGCAATGCACCTCTGTTTCCCAAGCCGAACCAAGCCAGTCCTCGATCGCCTAGTCCTCTGCGAGGTGCTGTGCCACAGAGAGTGATAAGATCTGACGTCTCTCGATCAGTTAGTGCACCAGGAATGGCATCACAAATTCTGGGACCAAGGCAATCGCAAATGCATCCGGGGAGCTTGATCATCAGCAGTAGAGAAAGGCAGCCAAACGCAGATGACCCTTTTATGCTTCAGCACAGGCGGATGAGGGAACGACAGGAGGCCGAGGAGACACAACCTCTCGTGGATGAGGAGGATGACGAGGTGCAGAAGGTCCTTGCCTCGGAAGTCGAGGGTACTTTGGAATTGGATGAGTTTATCGCACACTCGAATGTGGCGCCGCCGGCTAAAGAGAGTGTCCCCGCTCAGGTTGAGGCCGTGTACCGCGATATCAACTCAATGATTGATACATTAGGTCTCAACGCCCGAGCAGTCAAAGCGTTCATCAAGGGCCACAACGAAAGTGCTGCCGAAGCAGGGCGAAGCAAACATGATCTTGAAATCCCTGACGACTGGGTTTTGTGTGAGATTGACGACCTAGGCGACGTGCTCGACAATGAGCTTCACGCCAACTTGGAAAATGGCCGAGTACAGGATTTGGAGGACAAACTGGAGGCTTGTCAGGATCTGTCACGCGATATGCAGCGGCTGCGCGCTAAGCAGGAAGATCTCAAGAGGGTCATCATGGCCAAGATGGACCCTGACCAAGCCGAACATGCTCAATCACTACCTCTTAGCGCCGAGCAGGCAGCCCAACAGAACGAACTGAGGCGTGAATATGCCAACTTCACAAACCTGCTGACAGAAGCGGAAGAAGCATTGACTGTCCTTAAGACGAGAATAGCAGCAGTGTCATGCTCTTCGGGCAGGCCAGGCGCCAACGTGCCTACAGTGGAAGCGGTAATGCGGACAATATCCAAGATGACATCGATGGCAGAGAAGCGGAGCGGAGACATCGACGTACTGGAGACTCAGCTTCGTAAGATGAAGCTTGGATCAACTAGTCGAGAAGGTTCGCCAATGGTGACACCACAGGCTAGAAAGAGTATCATGATATCGCCAGACTCGACGCCATCTCGCAACTTCCGACACAGCCTCGCCCTTTCATCAAGCGTAATGTCATTTGGCGGCGCGTCGAGAGCCACGCCGCCACGCAAGAAGCTCAGTGGCTTTAGTAAGGAAGAGAAGGGAGATTTGATGGAGAAGAGAATTAGACGGCAGGCTGTACTCTCCAAGCTGAAGGAGAGCGTCGGGAAACGAGGGGTCAATGTGTGGAACATGGAGGACATTGAAATAAACATCAACTAGCTGTCATTGCAGCGAGAAACACGGCACAATCGAGGACATTTTGGTGTATTCTATGGTATAAGGATACTGTATTTAACAGAGACGACTGCCTCGTTGTACCAATATCTTGATGACGGCAGATCACATTGAAGGGAAGGATTCGAGGCATATACATACAGTGATTACTTCTACTTCCTGGCTCACTCAGATTTCAATGTAATTACCAAACATTCTAAAGATCTGACGTCTGGTTCTGGTTTTGGAAGACGCTAAAGCATACCTAGTCTAGTGCGAGGTTGGGTGGGTCCCTGCTTCCTGCACTGCACTCCAGCGCAAGCAAAGCAGGCGAGTCAATTTTTTGTTTTTTTTTCTAATAAACCAGATTCGTCCCTCACCTCTGACTTATCGAACTTTATCGGAGGGGCCATTCAAAAAAATTCCCCAAAACCTTGAACACCAACGAAACATCTCCAGCTCTGCCATTGACACGTCACAATACGCTATGTCTCCGGCGCAAACAGCCAGTTGGCGAAATGCGCCTAGCCCAGAAGAGCTGAAGCAACGAAACGTAAGTCCTCTCTTGCTGCGGTTTTGCTGTTATACATCATTTCCAATAGCTGTGTCGCTTTGTTCCCTTTTCTTTCGGCTCTTTGCTTTCCGTTTTTGAGTTCTGGAAGCTCAGTCAAGCTTCGAGAGAGGAGTAAATCTACACACACACAAAACTAATGCTGACTTTGGTATGCCTTATGATGAAACCTTCAGACTGTCGGTATCAACCTCGAAACTGTTACCGATGTGACCTCGGTCGATTTCCCGGGCCATTACCCTGGCGAGGACCTTACTTTTTCTCTCGATCGTTTCCGCGCCGGTCTCTCCGTCAAGTTCCACCAAAATGAAGCAATGAACGCATCATTTTCGCTGATGGGCATCGATGCCTCGCTTGCGAATGCCTTCCGACGCATACTCATCGCCGAGATCCCCACATTGGCTATTGAGAATGTGTACATTGAAAATAACACATCAGTCATTCAGGACGAAGTCTTAGCCCACCGATTGGGCCTGATTCCCTTTGACGGTGGCCGTGAAGGACTGCAAGATTTTTTGAAATGGCACAAGAAGCCGGAGCCCGGTGAGGATCCGTACGCTGGCTGCTTCGACTGGAACACGGTGAGGCTAGAGTTGAACGTTACCTGCACGGTGAACCCGAATGCTGCGCCGGATGAACAGGACCCTCGGAAGGCATTCAATAATGCGCACGTCTATGCCAAGGATATCGTCTTTGTCCCCACCGGGAAGCAGGTTGAGTACTTTAGCGGCGAGGACGCCATCGCACCTGTGAACCCGGATATTTTAATTGCCAAGCTGCGACCCCGACAAACCATAAACCTATCGATGCATATGCACAAGGGAATTGGCGCGGATCACTCCAAATTCTCGCCTGTTGCTACGGCGTCGTACCGTCTGATGCCCACCATCAAGATTCTAAAACCAATTTTGGGCTCTGACGCCGAGAAGTTTGCCAAATGCTTCCCCGAAGGAGTTATTGGTTTGGAGGAAGTGACGGCCAAAGAAGCAAAACAGGCGGGAAGCGGATACGAGGGCCACGCCGGCGAGAAGAAGGCCGTGGTGAAGGATCCCATGAAGGACACGGTCAGCCGAGAATGCTTGCGACATGCCGAATTTGAAGGCAAGGTGAAGCTGGGCAGGAGAAGGGACCACTTTATTTTCTCGATTGAGAGCACTGGCCAATGGGATAGCGACGAGCTTTTTATGGAGTCGGTGAAACATTTGAAGCTGAAGTGCAAGAAGTTGGAGCAGCAGGTCATCAACATGGCAAGGTGAGCTTTTGTGGCTGACTTGACTGGCTCTTCCTGGGGGGTTTAAATGTAAAGAATAAGGTGGGCATTTACTCTGGAGTTTGCATGTTACGGCTTTGTGCACTTTTTTCTTATTGCCAGGGCACTTTTCGTCCTGCTTGTTGATTTGACTATTTTTTTTCCTCGAGTAGATGAAACGGGACGATACCATGGCAAAAGTTCAGGATTTGGCTTCGTCGCGCTTTGCTGCGATCACCTTGTGTGGATTCATAATAACATTCGTCGGTTTAAAGTGTATGTACATAGTGGACCTCGTCTTTCTTACTTTATACATCATCATGTTTGTCTCATCATACACCAGAAAACGCTCATCCCCCCCTTTTTTCTCTTCTAGCATATCACAGCAGAGAGCCTGAGCTCGGGAATTTGACGCCAAGTATCACTCTTGAGACGCTTTTTTGAACTTGAGATAATAGTTAAACTCGAGCGGGAACGCTGGATCAGTAACAACAACATGCTGCTTGTCCTCTAAACCCAACTCAGAAATACTCATGGCAAGATGCGGCCGCGTTTGCTCCTCCAACTGGGGCGGAAATTGCATGTACAAGGTTTTGCCCTCTGCTCGAATCGACGGTCGCTTCAGCTGAGCCTCGGGACGTATGGAAAGAGAGTCCAAGAGTTCTTGAAGGGTGGTGCGAGGATCGATTTCCAGGGGACGAGCCTGGCGCCCGCATACGGGGCAGTCGTCCTTCTTTTCATGCTTGAAAGTGTAGGTGTAGATGCTGTCGTTGCCTGAGTACATCATGTAGTTGTTCTCGAAGCCAAGACAGGGAGCGGAATTTGTGGCAATCTTGAAGGCTTCGTTGCAGCAGGCGCCTGCGATGATGGCATTAGTCGAAGCAATGGCGGGTATAATATTCTTGACGGTCCCCTGCGTCAGGGAATACGTGACGCCGGATATGCCGAATTCTTGGGATCGAGCCAGGGCCTTTTCGTACAGCCAAGTGATGTGCTCGGGATCATCTTTATCCAGTTTTGGGAACGGCTTCTCCTCTTCCCAGGCGATGATATGCGCCCATTCTACGCAGTGTTCGGGCTGTCGCGGGATGGAGGCAATGGTGCACAGGGGTACGGCAGCCCTGGGAGCATGCATGTCCAGCTGGCATTCGATGCAACACGTCATGGAAGGTAAGATGACGCGGGCTTGGCCCTTGAAGCCTTCGGTGCCGCCATCGATGAGTGGCTTGATGCCGTCCGGATCGTCTGCCGACTCCTCGGCGATGGAGACGAGCATGGCGTTGATCCATCTCCGGGCCTCGATGGAGTCGAGTCCGCATACCACGAGCTGGAATTGCTTGTAGAAGGATTCGTCAAAGTCTTGGATTCTTTTGTTGTGCGCCGTGATGGAGACGCCCTTGACGCGGTTCTCAACAAACTTGGCTGCTACTTCGGCCTTGTACTTGCCCACGTCGGACTTGCGGAAGAGGAATTGTCTGTTCAGGTTGGATACGTCGATGGTGTCTGAGTTTTCAATTCATGATTGTTAGCGCGCTACAAAATTGTGAAGCCCAAGATGAGTTTTGTTTTCGTATCTTGCTTCCTCGGATGTAAGTAAGAGCGGGAAGGCACATGGACAGACCCATATCGATTACGTGGATGTCCTTGAATTTGGAAAGAGCAAGGTTCTTTAAGATTTCGCATCCCAGACCACCGGCACCGCTTATAATGGAGTTAGTTTAAGCGATTGGAAATGTGTGGAAGATTTCAGGACGTACATGACTCTGTGGTTTCACAATTAGTCGGCAGATCTCGCATAAAACGAGGGTCTTGCTAGACCAGTGTGCAAACTCACAAAACCTTGAACTTCTCGAACTGCGCCAGGTACTCTTCAGCTGTGGCATCGGGATCTGTGAATGGCCCTGGAGTGCGGCGAATGTGGTCGAGATACTTCCTGTTTGCCTCGTCAGATCGATTTCATTTGGTCCATCTATGCAGCTTGATTGTTTCTTTCTTTGGCGCGTCAGCCAGTCATTCTGGTTCTGGTTCAAGACGCACCATCTTTCCTCTTCGCTGACAGCACCGCTACCTGGTGGCTGTGTGTCGGTATTCATCACTTTCTCTTGGGAGATGAAAAAAATCGTTGCTTGCTTGTGGTAGTCCTCCGGAGTCGTGTCAATAGATGTTAGAGAGGGAGTTGTGCTGTGCTGGCGGAGAGGCTTCGGTGAGCTTCGGCGAGTTTAGGTGAAGAAGGTGGGGCGGAGCTGTCACGAAACCCGTCTGCACCTGCCCAGTGCCCAGTGCCGACTCACTTGGGCCGCTCGTCTCGCTCGTCTCGCTCGTCTCGTCGGCTTGTCTGGTCAATAGATTGCGGGATGGGCCGCTTGTGAAGTGAATGGTTCCTCATCTAACATACCGGACGACCTACATCGGTCAGGCTGGGTGGGATTCTGCACCACCTTAGCCATGGATGAACTGCTCACTCCGGTCCGCACAACCTACTTGCGACGCAAGACTGATGATGAACCTCTTCTAGTCCAAGTTCGGTCATCGGCGACCAGAAAGACGACGGCCTCTATCAAGGTTTCACCGACTTCTAGAATCGAGTCCGCTGATGATGCATTGTCCGTCCTGAAAAGCCAGCCCGACTACGATTCGTTGTCTGCAGCTCTTCGGTTCCTCACCAGCAAACAGGACTCGTCAACGTTTAACATCCATGTTCCCAGCCCAAAGAGCGCTGCTATTGCTCATGTGCTGGTCACTGAAATCGCCCCAAATTATTGGACTTTGTTGCGGGAAGCATCATCGACCGAAGAGGCCGCGGCTTCTGCGGGCCAGAATCTGGACGCAGATCGGCTGATCCAAAGCCTACAAAGCGTTACTGGCGTGAATGCCATGGTTGGACATGTCAAAGCTCTTCTTCTCGAGTCGAAAACTGGCAAACAAGATCTCAGGAGATCTGATGTTCAACTTCATCTTGGTATCTTTCTGCATCTCTTGGCTGCGTTATTGGAAGGGGGTAATGCTATTCGACAAATATGGCGTTCATCAACATCATATCTGGTCGACGCGGCTTCGAGAAGGGTTCAAACAAACAGCCTCATATCGCTTGTCACAAGTGGGAAGATCTTATCACTTGCTGCCGAGACCTCGGGCGTAATTGGGGAAGATGAGGTCCCTCACAGTGCTCGATGGCTCACCGATGGCGTCGACTACAGTAGATGGATAGCGCAGAACCTTGTAGAATGGGCAAAAGTTTACCCTGGCGATGATCTTGAGCTTCAGTTCTGTTTCGATCTTTTCCAACGGTCTCTTTCGCTAGGATATGCTGGTATGTCTTTCTCTCAAGTTGTGGGAGAGGCAACATGACGACTATGTTTTGAACTAACTGGGCCGTGCAGAAACTATAGTGACTTTCACCATTGACGAGCTATTGCTTTCTCAAGATTTACCGCGCGAACTATTCTCCAAAGTTTGCCTGCGCCAACCGCAAATAATTAAAAAAGTTATGAACATACTGTTAGGATATCTATCACGAAGATTTCTGAATTACTTGGAATTGGGACAAGCCGCGCCGAATGCGAACGTGTCTGCGGTGGCAGGCGTCATAAGCGACGTTGTTCAAAATGACCCGACTCGTATGGAACAGCTTGTCATTTGGTGCTGTAGCACATCTGGTGCCGGTCTGGGTGATTCTGTCGGCATCAGACGAGCCGTGGTGGCCGTGTTGGCAAAGGATAAAGAGACAATCACTTCGGTTTTGGAAAAGAGTCTGAACCAGTTTGGGGGCCAACTCTACATCAAGCATACTGCAATCATGCAACAACAAGGTGAGTCTCTGCATTCTGTGCTTGCTGGAGTCGGTGTATGGTTTGACTACGAGCTCACCAAGGTATCATCAGCACATGCCGAACTATTACTCCTTGCTGCCGGATATGTTGCGAGGCTGTCCCCGATAAAATTGACCATGCTTCTGCGCTCTGGAACCTATTTGAGGACAATCTCTAACCGAATCGCTTCTACACACGCAAGGGCTCGTTTCTTGGGAATGTGTGTAGGCGAGGCTCTGTCGACGCTGCAAGATTCCAATACGAAGAAGCTCGATTTCCATATGGAAGAAACTGATTCTGAGGAAGCGCAATGGCTTCAAGGTCTCACCAGAGCAACTGACTCTGTTGGACCAGCCAAGCCAATTCTCTCTAGCATTTCGCAGTCGCAGTCGCAGCCGCAGCCGGTGAACTCGGAACGCCCTCGAGTGACGACTTCGAAGTCAAAGTCAAACCCACAACCACAACCACGACCTAGAATCAAAGGCAAAGGCAAAATGCCAGTGTCCCAGCCAGCACCGAGACCTATCGTGGAGGAAGTCAATTCCTCTGATGAAGATGAAGATGACGATCTCCAGCCCATTCTGGATAAAGGCTCAGACCCCGAAGACTCCGATGACGACGCAACTCTCGTCCGGAGAAACAAGCCAAAACCACCCGTGTATATCCGCGATCTCATCACGTTTCTGCGAGACTCCGAATCCTACGACAAGCAAGAACTGGGCGTGAAGACGGCACCGACTCTTATCCGTCGAAAAGCCAACTACGGCACCGAGGTCAGTTCGCATGCCGAGGAGCTCGCACGTCTTCTGGTCGGCCTACAAGACAAGTTTGACATCGACAACTTTGAGAACCTACGCCTTCAAAGCATGATCTCTCTTGTCATCGTACAATCCAAGTCCATGGCGCCCTGGTTCGCGCGCACCTTTTTCGAAGGCGACTACTCCCTCTCACAGCGGACCTCTGTCCTTGTCACATTGGGCTTATCCGCCCGAGAGCTCGCCGGCATAGAAACCCCCGGGTGCCAGTCCGCTCCGAGTTTTGCGTCCAAACGTCTGCCCGACAAGATGGAACAGTTCTATTTCGAACCAACCCAACAAGCACGAACTTTGCATTCGCCCCAAATCTCCCAACTCAAGGGGCTTCCTCCCAATGCCCTCGACACAATCACCCAGTCCCTGACGTCTTCATTCCTGGGGCCCCTAGCCGCAGAAGCAGCCGATGCCACCAGCGGGCCTGACGCATTAAAGATGCAAACATTTACAGCGCGGTACAAGTCCAAATCTAGAGCTAAGCCTCGCGTGCGGGCCATTCCAAACACAACCGCCGCTGTTCTCTCCACATACTTCTTCTCTCCCTTGACAGCGCACTTCCAATTCGCTCTACGCTCTTCGAAACCCGTTGTCTTGAATACAGCCGTACTAGCATTGTATCTCCAGACACTGGGTATCATTGTCAACGCCGCTGGTCCTTCGACACTATCTCTCCCGCAAATAACATCAGAACTATGGGACCTGCTTCTTCGAGTGAGAGTCCATGTGATGGGGGACGTGGGCGCCACAAAGGGATGGCTTGTCGCCATGTCCGTGCTACTGGAAGTGAATGAGGATAACATGCGAAGACTATGCGAGGAGCAGAGTCGCGAGGTCGTTGAGTCGAGAGAATGGGTGTCGGCCGTTTTCGAACGCACAAGAGGGGAAGATGGCGGCGACGAAAACGACGTCAAGATGTTGGCGGCAGGAGTGCTAATCAAACTGGGTGAAGTGATTGAGAAGTATCAAGCTTTGTTGATGGGGGACTTGATCGGTTTCAACTAGACGTTGACCCAGAGAAATGTTGGTTACAGCACTGATGATTGTGTAAAAAGTGATAATAAATAGAAACCAGTAGGAAAAAAAAAACACCCTGCAAGATGTATGTACAGCATGCTGCTACATGCTCTTTCTTTCCGCGAGTTGCTACCAGAGCTACCCGACCTGATTTTGACCAAACTAAACGCCCGCCCCGTTGACCTTCTATACTAGAGCAAAGAGGCAATTTCAACTTCAAACTAATGATTCATATTTCGTACAAATGAATCCCTGGATTCCGGCGCTAACCTTCCAATCAGCTCACTGTGCCTTCACTGTGCCTGCACTTTCATAAAGTCATAGTACATGTCCTCTATGTTTCTTACTCCTCAGCATACATCACTCGTTCATTCCGATATCGATGCTTTCGATGGTGTTGTCTCCCTCAAATCCCATCACCGACCGCCTCCAATCTAGTTACACTACCTCGCCGAATAGGAAGACTTGCCAAATATGCATTCGCGTGGCTGAGATGATCTCCCAAGCTCATCGCCAATCGACGAAGCTCCTTCTTGACGTCATCTGCCGTTGCCTGTCCTTGCATGACATGTGGTGAAGGCGCATCGGGCAGATATGGCAATACAGCGTCTTGATACGCCTCCGGTGCCTCGTTGAAATCGGATGGCTGTGGAGCTGGGTCTTGATAGGTAGAACGAAATGTGGCATTGTTCGGTCCTGCTGCTTGTTGCGGGGTCATGTCCTCGGGATCCATGTCGGCAAACTCGCTCAGCGAGTATGGTCTAGCCGTGGTGTAGTCCTGGTGGTTGCGAGTGCTTGTATCCTCTTGTGGGGTTTGCTCGCTGTCGGATGGCCCGTCAGGCAGGTCGACAAGGGCGCTTGAGAAGTCTGACTCGTCCGACACGTAGATGGACGGTTCTCGAATCGTGGTGGGCATGACGTAGAGAGAGGCGTGTTTCTCCAGCTCGAATGGATTAGCACCACCCACCTCTGAGCCGCTTATCGACGCAACATCTGAATGCGATGTCGATGGTCGGGTGTAGTCTGCTCCAGAATCCGCAAAGCTCATGTCCAGGTCGATAAGACTACCAACTGAGGCGCGATTATCCACGCTTCCTGTACTCGACGGGGCAAGATCATTGAATCCAATTGATGTCTCATACGGCTCTGTGGGATGATGGATCAAAGGTGGCCGTGCCGAGCTAGGCGTAGTACTCTCAGTAGTTGGCGGGAACTTGAACATTTCTGGATTCGCCGAGGCAGGTGGCGGCATGGTGGGGAACTTCCAATCTCGTGTCCGCCGATTACTGCTGCTCATGTCGGCTGGATCGCTAGAGGGTGGTTTTGCGTAAGGTGTATCCCCCACGTCGTAATCTATAGATGCGCGAGAATCACCGGCTCGGATGGTTCCCAGGTCGACAAACTGGGAAAGATCACTTCCATGCAACGAAGCATCCAGGTCAATCAGCGACTCTCGCACATCAGCGGGGGCCACTGATTCATCTCGCAAGGGCAGGTCGGAAACAGGGGCTTGGAATAGCCTCCCATAATAGGCTCTCGAGTTATCTTCATAGTTGGAAATGGTGTTGGGATCAAATATTTTTTCTAGTGGCGCCTTGACTGAGGGTAGCTGAGGAGGCGGTCTTCGCCTTGACTTCCCCTTCTGGGGCTTCGACGTCTCCTCGTATGCTTGATTGCTGAAATCGACGTTTGTGCCATAAACATCATATACGTCCTGAGCATCTCCGCTATCAAATACTTGCCGATCGAAAGCAGCGGTCGTGCTGAAGTTCCACTCATCATTGTCCATTGCGGTGGACGACAGGTCTGACAGACCTTGTGCGCCTCCTGCCGAGAAGAGAGATCTTCGATCTCCACCTTGAGCCTCCCAAAGCTTGAATGCTCGAACCAAGTGCGACAAGGATGTTGTTGGAAAAGCTTCCTCGGTCTTGAAGATATATTTGTGCCTTTGTATCTGCTCAATTGTTGGTCGCTTGGAAGCCTCATGCTGCATACAATATGCAGCAAGATCCTTTAATCCATTGGAATACCGATCACCATCTAGCCGAGGAGTATTTTGTTTGAGATGCGTCCCCAGCCTTGAAAAGTCGATATTTTCCGTCACATTGGGAGGCAAACCTGAGGCGACTTCATACACCAAGGAGCCGAAAGCCCAGATGTCGACTTCCGTGCCGTAAGATGTTGATTGATCAAACAACTCCGGAGCCATCCAATGCAGCGTACCTATAAATGTGGTTCGTTTGTCAAACTTGGTCTCAATGACTCCGGCAACGCCGAAATCGCAGAGTTGAACATCGCCGACCTCGGTTACGAGCACATTAGCACATTTAATGTCGCGGTGGATGATGCCCTGGCCGTGAACCCATCGCAGGGCTTCGGCAACCTCGCGTAGAATCGGAATAATCCATTTCTCCTGTAGACCACCGGGGGCGGTAGGCCTCATCAGAGTCGCAACACTACCGCCAGCACAGTATTCGGTGATCATCCACATGGACTGGCCCACGGGGAGTGCCTCAATGACAAGATTGATGTTCCTGGCGCCGCTCGCGCTGAGCAATTGCAGTGCATTGATCTCCTTGAGCAAGTCACTATAGGTGTCAGCGAGCTTGGGATTGACAGTGTCGCTTTCCTCGATGTCAATGATCTTGACAGCCACGAGCTGCCCGGTAGTCTGCGAGGTCGCTTTGTAAACACGACCAAAGCTCCCCTTGCCGATGAGCTCTGAGAGCTGGTATCTGGGGATTTCCTTGCCAGACTTTGAGCACGCTTCCACGACGGCCTTTTGCATCTTTTTGGCGTCTTCGAACGCCTTCTGGCGCGTGACTGAGACGGAATTCCATTGTGGCAGGAGGGCCGCCATGGCGGCGAGATGGGGAGACCGGACAGCCTATCTGGAGTTGTCTACGGTTTCTCAGAGTTAAGATTGCGAAGCATTGTGAGGGTGGTTTGAGAAGGCGTACGGAGCAGTGGGATGCGGCGATGCATGCGGCTGTGAGCCATGCGACATGCAACATGCGACATGCAACATGCAACACGCAACATGCAACATGCGAGGTGGTTGTTGAGAAGATGCAGGCAGGGGCGGACAGACCGGGCAGGTGGCAGGTGGGTGGACCGACCGACCAACGGCAGGTGCAATCCGATTACATACGCTGTGCTCCGTATTTACCGAGTACATCAGACCATTCCGACCCACTATAATCCGTGCAGTGCAAGCACTCAACGCGTCAATCTGGTGTGAGTGAGTGGCTTTGGCTTTATCAGTGCTCCGTGGTGGAAGACGCGACAAAAAGTCCATTAATTAAACTAAACCAACCCAACTCGCCAACGAAGCAAGCTCACTGACAGCAGCACCACAGGATCCGTGAGCAATGGCTCCGACGCCCAAATCATCGGCGAAAAAGCAGCAGTCCCTGACATCCTTTTTCACGCCAAGAACGGCCAATGGACTAGCTGCATCCTTCCAAAAGCAGAGTGAGGCTCGAGCTGCTGCCGCCGCCGTGAAGGATGCCGAATCTCCGTCAAGAAAGCGCCCGCTAGCAGAGGTAGCAGAGGACGCTGATTCAGGGAACGGGGGCACTGCAAGGTCAGCCAAGAAATCCAAGGGCGATGAAAATGGCCCGAATAGAGAAAATAGCCATCTTTCTGCTGGGGACAACGCTGCCAAGAATTGCACAAAAGCCAAAGCAGTATCCGTGGCACGAGCGGGACGATTTTTGTACAACGAATCGAATTCAGGACCAACGACCGAAGCAACAGATAGGCATGCTGATCACGATGATGAAGAGACTCAGAAAAGGAATTCGACATTGCATCAGCGGTTTGTCAAGAAGCTTGGTCATCCAGATGCTTTGTCTTGGAGATCCAGGACAGCGCAAGAGAAACCTGCAGCAGATGAAGATGGCGAAGACGACGAGGACGAGTCACCAGCTCCGACCAAGTCGAAGAAGAAAGGCGCCAAAAGCGGAAAACTTACGCCCATGGAGATCCAGATTCTAGATATCAAGCGGAAACATATGGATACAATTCTCATAGTAGAAGTCGGCTACAAGTTTCGCTTCTTCGGCGAGGATGCTAGGATTGCCGCCAAGGAGCTTAGTATCGTGTGCATGCCAGGAAGGATGCGATACGATGAGCGTATGTCTTGCAATCCCGCCACTGTACCTGGCTAACATCTTCACGTAGACCCGTCAGAAGCACACCTCGATCGCTTTGCGTCAGCCAGTATTCCCGTCCATCGACTCCCAGTCCACGCCAAACGACTAGTTGCAGCCGGTCACAAGGTCGGCGTGGTCCGCCAGATCGAGACAGCTGCCCTGAAAAAAGCAGGCGATAATCGCAACACCCCCTTTACCCGAAAACTTACAAGCCTCTACACAAAAGGTACCTACATTGACGAGGTAGGCGAATTGGAGCAGCAAGTTGAAGGTGCCCCTGCCGGTGGCTATCTACTTTGCATAACCGAAACGGAAGCAAAATCCAAAGGAGGTGGGATGGATGAGAAGGTCGATGTAGGAATTCTGGCTGTACAACCAGCGACAGGCGACATCATCTATGATAATTTCAAAGATGGCTTCATGCGAAGCGAAGTAGAAACCAGGCTGCTACACATCTCACCTTGCGAGTTTCTCATAGTGGGCGATCTAACAAAGGGAACGGACAAGCTCATACAGCATCTCTCAGGAAGTAGCACCAATGTGTTTGGTGACCGAAGCAGAGTAGAGCGTGTTCCAAGGGGACAGACCATGGCAGTTGAGGCGTACTCGCACGTTACTCAATTCTACGCTGACAAAGTCAAAGACACATCTGAGATGGGTA
>JFGX01000413.1:0-23025 GCA_000729855.1 Epichloe aotearoae | reverse complement strand
AATAAAGGTTATATTACTTTATTTATATTAATAAAATTACTAGTTACTTTTTATCTTAAAGTATTAATAAATATTAGTAATTATCTCTTTATATAAAAAGTTCTTACTTAGAAAGTAATTAAGGAAGTATTACTTAGTATTTCTTATTAGTATAATAAGAAATACCTTTTAGAAGTAAGATTAAAGGAGGTTAATTTAATTATATTTACTTTAGAAAAAAGTAATCTTTAGTATAAGGAAGTTATATAGCTTTTTACTATATTAGTTACTATTCTTATATATTTTTATAAGCTTAGAGAGTTTCTTTATAATTTACTTATTAATAAGAGTATATATTATTAGTAAAGTAAGTTCTTAAGGATAGGTATATTATTTAGGTTAGGGGTTTTAATATTAAGGGAAATACTATATTTACTCTTATAAAGGGTAAAAAGTTAATTAAGGGTATATATAATAATATTCTATTATTATAAATTAAGGAGGTTAAGTCTAAACCTATAGCTTAGGGGGTTTAGAAGATTATAATCTCTTTTTTAGCTATATTATTTTTATTTTCTCTTCAAGAACTTAGTTTAGTGTAAGGACCCTAGAAGGTGTGCTAGGATTCCTAATAGACCAAAAGATCCGCCAATGCTAGCCGTTGCTAACATTACACCTTACAATTACTTAAGACCTGTCGCTTGCGTACATAATGCCCTATAGGCTGCCCTATGGGCCATGACTTACAACGCACAGCGCCTCATAATTATCCTTCCCCTCCCTAGGGCTTGTCCTAAGCCAGCGCGCCGCCACCGTCTAGTCAGGGATTAGGCCCGGTCCCTCCGTGGCCTTTGGATAATTAGTAATTACAAACCCCTAAGGCCTAGTACGCAGTACCTGCCTTATAAGCCTAACGTAAGCTGCCTAGCCTAGCGATTAATCCCGCACCCTATAGGATTCGAACCTAGGACCTACCCTAGCTAGAAGACCTATAATGGCTAGCATAATTATAAAAACCCTAGAAGGTATACTAGGATTTCTAATAGACCAAAAGATCCGCCAATGCTAGCCGTTGCTAACATTGCACCTTACAATTACTTAAGACCTGTCGCTTGCGTACATAATGCCCTGTGGGCTGCCCTGTGGGCCACGACTTACAACGCACAGCGCCTCACATTTAGTAAGTTTATAATTAGAATCCTATTCCCCTAGGAATATATACTTTATTCTCTTATAAGATATTATATAGCTTCTATATAATATCTTTATTAGCTTTCCTAAAGGTCTTTTTAGACTAATCTTTTAAGTTTTTTTTTAAAGTTTTCCTAGAGATTTTTCTCTTCCTAGCCTTAGTACCATATAGTTATAATAAACCTTATAATCTAGTTATTAAGTTTATACTATATAGTAATATCTAAATCTAGTTATATGTAATGAACTGGCCTTATAGCTACTGCATATAAGCGTTTAGAGTGAGAATATTATTCTTATAGAAAAGGGAGTAAACTAAACTAGTGGTTATATGAGGCCTAGATTTATAGTAGGTTATGCTAGTCTATGCGAGGCTTACGTATAGCCCTAACCTAGCTACGTATAACTTATATACTTTCTAGAGCTAGTCTTAACCTAGACTTAACCTAAGCTTATAGCTTAAGTCTATAATATATCCCTATACTTACCTCTCCCTTTCCTTATTATTATATAAAAGTAAGTAAATAATAAGTAAGCCCCTTTATTATATATACCCCTATATTAGTATAAGTAAGGTCTAGTCCTTATATATAGGGTAGTGTGTAAGGTATAGGCCTTACTATAAAAATTTTTGCTATAAGGCTAGCTTGCTTTAACTTTCTTTAATATAAATATAGGTTTACCCTTACCTAGTTTTATAATAGAAAACACTAGCCTATTCCTTTTTTATATACTATACTAGCTATCCCTATGCCTTATCTAGCTTCTTATTATTACTCCTTTTTTACCTGTTATCTATTATTTACTAAAATCTAACCTTACCTTAAATATCCCCCTTATTACTAGCCTTTTATTAGATAATTATATAATATATTACCTTTATTTATAACTAGCCTATATCTTTTTCTATAACTATTTACTTACTAATTAGAGTTAGTCTAATTCTTTAAGAAATATAAATATTCCTATCCTTTTCCTTAAATTCCTAATAACTTTATTCTTTTTATTATTATAATATTTCTTAAATTATTTATTTTATTCTCTTTATTTTATTATCCTATTTTTCTAGACCTCTTTCTATATCTATATTACCTTTATTATATTTAATAATACCCCTAGCCTAGTCTTATCTAGTACTAGCTAGGTTTTAGAAGATTAATTTATATTTAATCCTTTCCTTAGCCTATCTTTAGGTAATTTCTCTAACTTTTACCTCTTATTACTACTTATCTTTACTAAGGGTAAGGGGACTTACCTTAGTAAGTATATCTTAAAGAGAGACTTTAATAATAATATATACTTAAATAAAAAGAAGTATAACTTCTTATATATACCTTATATTAATAATCTTTATATAAAAAAAGAGTATAGCTATACTCTAGGAGTAAACTAGGTATATACCCTTTATTATACTATATATTATACTTATATCTAGGAGATATATTTATATAGTAATAACCCTAAACTTTATTATACCTTTAAATACCTTAAAAACCTTTTAGCTATATACTAAGCTATTAAGACTCTAGCCTATAAGTATACTACTATTATTAAGAGATATTATACTATACTTATAAAAACTTTTATTTACTAATATAAGTATTTTAATAGTATATTAACTATAGTATAAATTAATCTTACTAAGATAAAGCTAATAAAGTTATCCCTTATAGGTATTACTTATACCTAAGGTATTGTAAAGGGCTTGGGCTTTGCCTAAGCATAAGCCGTACTGCACGTAAGGGGGAGGCAGATAGGGGTAGCTAGGGTATGAAAAGGGGGCTGACATAAGGCAGCTAGGGGGTATAAGGGGCACCGCTAGGGATAGCTTCCTGCCCTTTTTTTTTTCTTTCTTAAGCTTCTAAATATTATACTAATGCCCTACTATAGTTACCTAGGGGCTAGTCCTTAATAATTAAGAAGCTTCCTTTAGTCTAAAAAAGAAGGCTACTAAATAATAGAAAAAGGGAAATAATAATATAACTAATAGACATACTTTAACTAGAATACTAGCCTAATCTAGGGACTATAACCCCCCTATCTAAGGCTATGTTACTACTAGAGGCTTATAATACCTAGTTTAAAACACTTTAACTTATACTAGAATAGTAGGTAAGAGTAATTAAGAACCTATAATAATATATATATATAAACCTAGAGCTAGTAACTTAACTAGCTTTCCTATTAAACACTCCTATAGAGCTAATAGTCCCTAACCTAGACTTAACTATACTACCCTTAGGCCTAGGTTTACTACCCTTAATATTATAAATCTAATAAAAACTAATCCTAATAGGTAATCTATATAATAGTAATAAGATTATATTTACTACCTAGAAGTTCCTAATATAATATAAACTAGAGGTAGATAAGGACTTTATTAGGACCTAAAAGGATTAATAAATATTTATTTACTAGAACCTATTACCTAAGGTCTAGGCCTATATAGCTATATACTTTAAAGTAAGCTACCTTAGTAACTATAACCTAGAGGCCTTTCTTAGCTATTTAGAAACCCTATATATAGACCCTTATAGATAGGAGATAGCCCTAATAGAGCTTAATTAGATAGAATAAGGGGTAGGAGAGGTATTTACTATGTTTTTTATCTACTTTAAATAGAAGCTTTCTTTAGTAAGGGGGGCTTATTAGACTAAGGATATTAAGCTAGCTAAGCTATAATATACGCTTAATAAACACATAAAGGAGACCTCTATTAGCAGAGGAGTTAGCTAAATAGAGTACTATATAGCGGTTACCTAATACTATAGTATAGCAGTGGATATTAAGTCTTTAGCCTTAGAGGAAAAATATTAGAACTAGCGCAGGCCCTAGCTAGCCTAGCCTATACCTTAATAGGTAGATTATAAGGGTAATACGCTAATAATAGGGGTATATACTATAATAACCTAGTAAAATAAGATAGATAAGAAGGATAAGGGCCCTAAGAAGAATATAAAGTAGCTAAGGGCTAAATAGGTAACTAAAGTAGAGTTAACTAAGCGCCGCTAGGAAGGATACTACCTATATTATAGATCTAAGGATTACTATATCTAGGAGTGTACCTTTCTCCTGCCTTACTAACTAAAGGTCTAAATTAATATATATAGAGCGGATATAGATAGCGTAGATAAGGGGGCTATAACTAATACCTTAGAAAATAAGTAGCCCCTAAGCAGAGCCTTATATAGGGGTAGAGGGGCTAGCTAGTAGCTATAGATTTAGATAAGTATAGCTAGTATATAAATGCGGATAGGGATATAGAATAATATATAGACTAACTACCTTTCTTAATCCTAGTACTCTTTAATATATGTTTTTATATTAATATCTAGATTAATTATAGCTATAATTACTATAGTGCTATAAGCAAATTAGTAGTAAGGTAGCTTAGCCTAGAGCTTATATAACTACTAAAACATAGGTAGGTCTATACTATAGTAGAAATAGAGAGGAGGGGGATATAATAGAGGGAAGACTCCTCCTCTATTACCTATATAGTATATACTAGAATTAATATTAATAGCTAGGAGTTATTAGTATATTTATATATTATCCTAGGCCTTACCTAAGATATAATATTTAGGATACTATAGCTAGAACACTATAAGGTAGTAATTTATATAGTAGAATAGTAGCTAGTTATTAGGGTAGTAAAGGGTCTTTATATATTAGAGGCTGCTAAGTAGGAGGGAGAACCCCTAGTGTAGGGGATTATTAGATCCTTATATGCTATAGAGGTATAATAGGTATAATAGATAAAGGATACTATAATAAGGTTTATTACTATAAGCCTTAAGGAGATAATAATAATACTATAGATTATAGCGCCTAAAATAATACTAAATAGTCTAGATATAGCTATAGTACTAGAGGAATTAGTAGACTTTATAGACCTTTTTAATAAGGCTAAGGCTAATAGCCTACCTCCCTATAGGGGTTCTCTTAATTACTATATATAGTTACATAAGAACTTAGATAAGTCCTAACTAGCACTCCTATAGGGGCTATTATATAATATACTAAGGGACTAGCTCTTAGAGGTTTAGCGCTAGATTATAGACCTTATAGATAAAGAATAGATCTATACTAGCTCCTTATTAGCTATAGCTTTAGTTCTTCTTATTAAAAAATTAAATAGAGCATAGTATTTCTATATAAACTATTATATACTTAATAAGATAATAGTATAGGACTACTACCTACTCCTATTAATTAAGGAAACCCTATACTCCCTCTCCTAGGTATACTAGTTTATAAAGGTAGATATTTATATAGTATTCTATAAACTATAGATAGCTAAGGGTAAGGAGCACCTTATAGCCTTTTATATAAGGTTTAGGTTATTTAAATAGCTAGTTTACCTATTTAGCCTAGCTAGTATACTAGTAACCTTCTAATACTATATTAATAAATCCTTAGGGGATATATTAGGAGATTTTATAATAGTATATCTTAATAATATCTTAGTTTATTTAGGGGGGTTAAGGAAGGACTATATAGTAAAGGTTTAACTTATACTAGGGCGCTTAAGGGCTATAGGGTTATACCTTAACCTTAATAAGTCTATATTTACTATAAAGGAGGTCTAATACCTAGGGTATATTATTATAGTAGGCTATTTAATCTATCCTAATCTAGTAAAGGTAGTAGCTATAAGAGAATAGGTAGCATATATAAAACTATAGGGAGTCTAAAGCTTTTTAGGGTTTATAAACTTTTACTATAACTTTATTAGGAACTTTTTAGAGTTAGTAGTGCTACTTATATAACTTACTAAGAAGAATACCCCTTTTTATTAGGGACTAGAGGAGAATAATACTTTTAAGAGGTTAAAAGATACTTTTATTATATATCTAGTCCTAGTATAATAAGACCTAGATTATCCTATAGTAGTAGAGGTAGACTATTTAGGCATAGCCCTTAGCGGGTGCCTTTTGTAATAGGGACCTAATAATATAATATACCTAGTTACTTACCACTCTACTAGCCTTATAGCTTTATAAAAGAACTATATAATCTATAATAAGGAACTATTAGCTATTATCTTATGCTTAAAGGCATAGTTAGTAGAGTTATAGGGCGTTTCCTATCTATTTACTATTTATATAGACTATAAGAACCTAGAGCACTTTATAACCCTAAGGTTAATATTAGAATAGTAGGCCTAATAGGCAGATATACTTACGCTATTTAATTTTTATCTACGCTATAGGCCTAGTATATAGGCTTAATAACTAGATACTTTATCTTAAAGGGAATAAGACTAATAAGGAGTAACTTTAAGAATAGGATAGGTTTTATAACCCCTTATTATTACTTAGCTATTACTATTACTAGGAGCACACTAGGATAAGTCTAATATAGAGCTATACTAGTTATATATACCCCTACTACTAGTAGGGAAGGCTCTCTTTACTAATAAGCACCTCTAGGCTCTCTAGGACTAGGCTATTATATTAGATCCTATATATAGTATCTAACTAAGGGCTATTTAGGAAGGCACCTAGAGGTTTCCCCTAGGGGTAATAATAAGAGAGCAGGTAGTAGACTACTCTATAAGTGCCTATAGAGTGCTTTAATTTTAAGGGTATATATAGGTCCTAGCTTAGGAGCCCCTTATAATAACCCTTATATAATAGTGCTATAACTTACTAGTAGTAGGATACCTAGGCTATAACACTATATTCTAGATACTATAGCAATAGTTTTATTAGGATAGGATATTATAGGATATTACTAGGTTTATTTATAATTACTACTATATTAGTAGTTATAAGAGCTATTAATAGCGCTAGGGCTTACTAAAGCCCTTACTAATTCCTAACTAGTTCTAGTTATAAATCTCTATTAACTTTATAATAAACCTACTAGTGTTATCTCTAGAGAGGCTATAGTACCTTATAGTAATTATAGATAGACTCTTAAAGTTTATATAGCTAAAGGCTATAACCTCTATTAGGGCTAAGGAGTATATAGAATAATTTAAGATAGTTTAGTGGAGATTTAGAGGGTTTCCTTAGTTTATTATTATAGATTAAGGATTAGACTAGTTAGGGAAGTTCTAGATAATATTATACTCCTTAGTAAGGATTAACTAGTTACTTTCTATATTATATTACCCTTAGACTAATAGTAGTATAGAATAGGTAAACTAGGAAGTGTAGGTAATCCTATATATAATAATCTCCTTCTTATAGTATAACTAGCCTAAATACCTTACTACTTACTAACTTATAATAAATAATAGGACCTCTTTAGTTACTAGGGTAAGCCTATATAGATTACTTTATAGTTATAACCTAAAGCCTATCTAGTCCTAGCCTAACTATTCTACCTCTATAACTATACTAAAGGGTAAAGCTATTTAATTCCTAAGTTACCTCTAGGAGAGTACTCTCTTAGCTTAGGCTATAATAGCTTATATATAGTAATAGTAATAGGATACTATATTAGTATTAAGATACCTAGTAAAATATTTCTAGGTTAGGGATAAAGTATAGTTATTACTTAAAAATATTAAGATAAACTATTCTTTAAGGAAACTTAACTAGGTAGCTACTAAGTATATAGTTTTAGAAGTGCTATCTTTACTTATAGTCTAGTTAGATATACTAAAGGGTATTTATCTAGTTTTCTATATTAACCTTATTAAAAGGGTAGTAAAGAATCCACTTCCTAGCTAAAAACTATAAGACTTATACCTAGGTTTAGAATAGATCCTAGTAAAGGATAATAATAAACTTATTAAGGAATATTAGGTAGAATAGATCTTAGTAGCTTAGAATACACTAGGATAGGGTAGGAGATAGAATATCTTAGTTAAGTAGGTAGGGTATATATAACTAATATAGGAACTATTAGAGAGTATAGATAAGATAAAAGCCCTTAATAAATTTAAGGTAGAATAGGGTAATATATAAGTTAATAATAGACTAAATTAATTTTAGAAAACTTATCTACCTATAGAGACTTCTACTAGCGCCTAAGGCATAAATATACTACTACCTACTATTACTTAGGTATTACTACTATTTACTATATTATAGATATTACTTAGTTCCTTAGAGAAACTTAGGTTAATAGGCCCCTCCTCTGCTTAGAGGCTAGTTAACACTAACCTATATATAGGAGAGGTATAGGTAAATATATATAGTAGTTAGAGCTACCTACTATAGGTACTGCCTAGGTTCTAGATAGTATAATTAAGAGGTATAAAATAAGTATATATAGGAGAGGCACTAGCTAGAGATATACTTAGAGGGCTATAAAAAGGGGGACTACTAGTCCTAGCTAGGGGCTAGCTAGCTCTAGAGAAGTAAGGGATATATCTATAGGTAGAACTTACTTTAGAAGTAAGTTAGGAGTACTATTAATAATAATAAGAAGGTAAGTTATTACTTACTTTAATATATTAAAGATAGCGCTAATTACTACTATAGTAGTAAGGAGAAAGTATATAAAGAAAGGCTATAGACTACTTATAGAATTCCTTATATATAGTAGTTAAGCTACTAACTACCTACTAATTTTACTAGAATAAAATACTAGTAACCTACTATATAGAATTCCCTATACTATAGCTAGCTAAGGGACTAGTATTAATATATAGAGTAATATTAAGGCTAGTTATATTTATAGTAGGTAAGTTTATAGATAGAGAGGGCCTAAGGGCTAAATAAACTAGTGCTAGATTAAATTAAGCCTAGTTTAGTAAAGTAATCTACTAGCTTATAAGATAGTAGAACTTCTAGGATAGGATAGGTATTTTCTTCTTAGTGTCTAAGGTCTTTAGAACACTAGGGATAAGAATATAAGTACCTATAGTAATTTTAGCTTTAAGGTCCTTAAGAGTATATTAAAGTTAGGGATTAGCAGAAAGGAGCCTAGTTAACTAGATATAGGTAATATAATTCTACTAATAAGAAGGATAGGACTCCCTGCTTTTAGGGAGGTAATAGTTTAAAATACTAGTAGTAAGGGATTATTTAATATATAGCCTATATAGGCGCTAAACTAATATAGGAGTAGTATATTACTTATTATTAGAGTCCCCTTCTATAAGGAACTTACTAATAGAATAGGCTAGGGGTATTATAGGCCTAGTTAGGGGAGCGGAAGGAATAAGCAGATTATAAGGTATATCTAATAAGTAAATAATTAATAGTAGGATAGAATTAAGGTAATAAATTAAGAAGGTATAATAGAACTATAATATTTAGAGAATATATTATATAAGGGAAGGTAAAGCTATATAAGGAAAATAAGTAAGATATTTATATAGGGAATTTATACCTATATTAGGTAAGTTATAGATAGGTAAGGGTAGGGTAGTTATTATTATAATAAATAAAGGCTAGTGGGGCGGATATATTATACGCACTACTAAATAATAGGTAAGGGTAGGGCTAATATTATTATAATAATAAAGAGGGGCTAGGTAGAATACATATTATAGACTTATAAAAATAAGGGGGATTAGCTAGGACACATTATATATACCACTAAATAATAGGTAGGGGGCAGGGCTAATATTATTATAATAATAAAGAGAGGCTAGGTAGAAAATAGGTAGGAAACCTATTAGGAGGAATAAGGGGGAGACCTATAGTTAATAGGTAAGTAAGGGTATATGTAAAGGGCTTAGGCTTTGCCTAAGCATAAGCTATACTACATATAAGGGGGAGGCAGATAGGGGTAGCTAGGGTATGAAAAGGGGGCTGACATAAGGCAGCTAGGGGGTATAAGGGGCACCGCTAGGGATAGCTTCCTGCCCTTTTTCTTCTTCCTTTCTTAAGCTTCTTAATATCATACCGACGCCCTACTGCAGTTGCCTAGGGGCCAGTCCTTAACAGGTATATTTAAAGTATAGTAGCTTATACTAGCTTAAAGCACTCTTACTTATCTAGGCTATAACCCCCTTATTACTAAATTTTTTTATAATATAAGTACTATAAATAAAAGCCTTATATAATTAATCTTTACTTAGAAGATAAGTAATACTAATATTAGTACCCTAACTTAAACTATTATAAAGCTAGCTTACTCCCTTACTAAGGATTATTACTAGTATAAATACTACTATTAAGGCTACTCCTTATTCTAAATATTTTTTTTCTATAGTAAATAAATAATACTATAATATATATATACTAGAGAATGACTATATACCTTAATTTTTTATAGCTAAATTAAATTATACCCTTTTAGGGCTATTATTTATTTATATATTACCTTATTATAATTTAAACTAGTCTAGTGCCTTTATATCCTATATATTTTCTAATAGCTCTTAAGTTAGTTATATATATTCTTTTTATTTAACTAAGATATTCTAGTTTAATCCCTAACCTAGGGTATTCTTAGCTATAAGAATATCTTTAATCTAATACTTTAAGAGATTATTATTAGTATTTATTATAACTAGTTCTAGTAAAGGTTATTTATTAGCTAGTACTTAGCTTAGTAAGGGGTTATCTAATACCTATTAGACTAAATTAATATAAAAGATAGGATATAGCTCTCTTAGAATATCTAACTTAATAGTTAAAGGTATAAGCACCTTTAGTACCTTATATTTAGCTATAACCTAATCTAGCTTCTTATATAGCTAGTTTATCTTAATATTTCTAAGACTTAGCTATATATAGTCCCTTACCTAGAATTATTTTACTAGTTTATAGCTACTATTTATATCTTCCTACTATTACTACTAAATAAAGGCTATTATAGCTTATATTAAGTCTATTCTATCCCTTAAATATTATAGGAAAGCCTAAGCCCTTCCCTTTACTAAAGTTATAAAAAGATATATAAAGGGTAGTTCTTATATTATAGCTATATTAAAGCTATATAAGGCTATATTTATACTAACTCCTATTACTAATAAATCCTTATTATTTAGAGTAAGCTAGTAAGCTAGTAAATAGTCTAGCTATTTAAACTATAAAAAAATAGTATTACTTATAGTATTACCTATACCTCTTAGTTAGCCCTTTTTATACTACTATTTATCTAGGGATGGTATAATATAAATAGTAGCTATTATATACTAACTTTCTTATAAAGCTTTATCTAGAAATTACTTAGCTAGTCTAAACTATAGTTTATAATAATTTATATAAGGAACTTATAAAACTACTATTAATAATACTTAAACTATTTTATATATACCTTAGCTACTATTAATATTATTACTTCTAGCTATATATACTTAAAGAGCTTATTTATAATAACTATTAGGAACTATAGGTTACCCTAATCTTTAGCTAGGAGATTAGTTATAAAGTTAATTAATATTTATAACTAGTACTTATTAGAAAGTAAGATTAGCTTTAGTAAGCCTTACTAGAGTTATTAGCTCTTTTACCCCTTATAATAGTAATAGTTTTATATAAATTAGGCTATATCCTATAATATACTATTCTAATAAAAGTCTTTATAAAGCGCTTTAAATATTATATTTTATCCTAAGTAGCTTAGTAAAGGTAAGTTATATACTTATTAGATTAGTATTATAGTTAATAGTTTCTATTTAAGGACTTATATATAGCTTTAAAATTAAAGTATACTTTTTATACTAATCTAATAGTTTATTATTTACTCTTTTATATAAGTATTATTAGGAAACTTCTAAGCTTCTTTCTTAATTATATTAAGCTATAAGTAATAAGTATTATTAAAGGTTAAGGACTAGTCTTATAAAAATTAAAGATATTTATTAGTAAATATAGACTTCCTTACTAGAAGCTATTCTAATACTATAATAAAGTTAATATTTATATATAGCTATACTCTCTTAGGACTATACTATATAAGCTTTATTACTAAATATACTATTAACTCCTTAGGCTTCTTTATTTATAAATTATCCTAGTAATGCCTTAATAATATATCTAGCTATTTTACCTATATACTTAGCTTATAATATAAGTAAAAGTAAAGAGTATAAGGGTCTTTACTTATTAAGCTTACTATTTTAATATTTCCCTTAGAGCTATAAAGTACTTAAGATTCTTATAGTTAGTTAATATTATAAATAGCTTACTAATACTTTATAGCTTAGCTAACTATGCCTTAAGGTAAGAGATAATTATAAGTAATTCCTTATTATATATAGTGTAGTTTTACTAAGCTAGCTATAACTAGGCTAAATAGTAAGCTACTAAATATAAAATCCTATTATTATTAAACTAGGAGAGATACTCTCCTAAAGCTATACTAAAGTAGTTTACCTTTACTAAGGTATCCCTATTAAAATCCTATTATACTAGGATTAGGTATAATATAAAAGCTACTTTTAATACCTTAAAAGCCTTATTATACTTATTTATTTACTAGAATAAAGCCCCTTTCTTTATTAAGTTAATAAAGGGGCTTATTAAGTCTAAGAAATCTAGTATAAATTCATAGTAAAAGTTAGTAAATCCTAGGAACCTATAGACTCCCTAGACCTTAGTTAGGGCCTCTTAGTCCTAAATTACTATAATCTTTTTCTTATCTAGGTAAATAGCTTTCCTTACTTAGATAATAAATCTAAGGTACTTAATCTCTTTTATAGTAAATATACACTTCTTAATATCTAGGTTAAGGCTAGCTTACTATAGCCTAAATAAAACCCTTTAAACCTTTTATATATAGTTCTTTTATAAGTTACTTAAGTAAACTAGTATATTATTAAGATATATAGTAATATAATCCCTAAGGATATTACTTAAGGTATTATTAATATATCTCTAAAAGGTTATAGGTATACTTATTAGTCTAAAAGGGTATACTAACTATTAAAATAACCTAAACCTTATTTAGAATACTATCTAGTATTTTTTACCCTTAGTAATCCTAATTTAATAAAAAGCTAATTAGATATTTAGTTTAGTAAACTACTTTACCTTTAATAATAACTATAGTATTTCCTTTACTAGAGGTAAGGGGTAATAGCCTTATTCTATAATCTTATTAAGGGTATAATAGTTTATATAAAATCTCTATTTACCCCTAGGCTTCTTTACTAATAATACTAGTACTATTACTAAAAATAAACTTACTTAAATCTAACCCTTATCTATTAAGTTAGTAACTTACTTCTAGATTTTAAGTAAATACTTATAAGGTATATTATATAATAGTGCCTAAAGGAGGTCTAGCTTATTTCTATTTATATCTTACTTTAGGTAAATATATTAATCTAACTTTTCTTAATATAGTAGTAGGATATTTACCTTACCTTTAAGAAATAAGTCCTTAAAGTCTTATAGTACCTTTAGTAAAAAAGCTAGAAGTTCTTATTTTATAGCCTTAGGTATAGTATTTATTTATAAAATAAATATAATTTCCCTTAGGCTTATATTATATAGCTAAATATACTCCCTTTACCTTTTTACTTATTATACTATTCCTATAAAGGTAAAACCTAAGATAAATATTATAGGTTAGTTTACCTTTTTAATAGCTATAGCCTTTACCTATAGGTTATTTACTAAACCTATATATATTTACTAGTATATTATATTTAAGTTAACACAGACGCAGGAGGGTTTTTCTTCCCATTTTAGGGTTTTCCCTTTTGACTAAGCAGCCGGAGTACTAGTAACAGCCACATAGTGAGCTAGCTAGCGTAAATAATATATATATTTAAGTTAATCCTATTTTACTTTATTTATAGTATACCTAAGATAAGTTACCTTATTAAACCTAGGATTATATATACTATAATAGGCATTTCCTATCTATCTAAATCTAACTAAAATTATATAATATATATTATATATAAATATTTCTTATAGCTCTCTTTTCCCCCTTATTTTATACTAACTATAGTATTAACTAACCTCTTAGTTAGTAAAGGGAGGTATTTTAATTAAAGTTTCTAAATAAGGTATTTACTTATAATAGTATAGTAATTATAATCTATATTAACTTAAGTATTTATAAAGGTAGTTTTATTAATAAGAGTAAGAACTAAAAAAAGTAAGCAGTTTATATTATTCTAAATCTCCCTAAAGTCCTTCTTAGTAATAACTATATATTATAAAGCTCTCTTATATCTTTTTCTCTTATCTTTATTTAAATAACTTAATAAAGAGATTACTCTTTTTCTAATTACTTTATAAACTCTTTATTAAAGTTACTAAATACTATATTCTTTATATTACCCCGTGGCGTGGTGGTTACACGCTGTGGAGACCTGTTCCGGGTCGCAGGTCGTGGGTTCGAATCCCGCACAGGGCACAATTTTAGAGGTCTTGGTCACACCTCTAAAATTGAACCAATCGCAATGCGAGGAAAAGTGGGTCCTGGCACCCACTTTTCCTAGTATTGCAAGCGAATTAAACAAGCTACTTCGCTATATAAATTAGCTAGGATACCCAGAGCTCTAGGGTCTAATTTTGAGCTAGGGTTTGCAACTATATTGCATAACTAAGGGATAGGGAACCGGATTGAAGAATACGGGGATAGTTGGAGGAATATCGTTGTAAAAAGGGTATTTAGATATCAAACACTCACGAGCAGGAACCATGTACATAGCGTAACAAATCGTAGTAGGTTTTTCACCTAACTAGGCAACTAACTAGTTATCTAGGCAACTAGATAATTAGTAACCTAGTACGGTTTTCCTACTACAAAGCAACATCACCGCAGGAGTACTAGTAAAAGCATAAATTGCTATCTAGCGTAAATAATATATATTCTTTATATTATATATATTAATAAAAGATATCTTTTATAAGAGAATAGTAAAGTATAAGAAATACCCTAAGATAAAATACTTAAAGAAGCTATACTATATATACTTCCTTTCCTTATAGTATATATTTAGTATACTTTAAATAACCTAATTAGTATACTTTATACCCCTTTTTATACCTAGCTTTTAGTTTACTATAGACTTTCTAAAGCCTTACTAAGTCTTTATTATATTTATAGAATAAATATTTATTATAGGTATATTCTTATCCTATACCTTAGCCTTATTTAGGTAAGGTACTTAATTACTTTATCTTTATTCTTATTATTTTTTCTCTAATTAGTAAGACTTAATATCTAAGGTAATACTATAAAAGTAAGCTATAGCTACTAAGTAATTAGTCTAAGGTATATCCTATTTAATACTATAATTCTATAATTCTATATTTATTTATTAAGTATAGTATATAACTTAAATAGCTTTACCTTACTTACTTACTTAAGCCCCTTAGTAAGTATTAGTTTTAATTTAAACTAAATATAGAAATTACTAAACTACTTATTTTATTACTATATTAACTAATTAAGTTTTATAATAATAAGTTCTCATTAATAAGGGTTATTAAATATCTCCCCTAGGTATTTAAGAAAATAAGTAAGATTATAATAAAAAAGGTAGCCTTTCTTAAAGAAAGGTATAACCTATACCTAGACCTTAGGTAATAGGTTCTTATAAATAAAGTATTATTAGTTATAATTATCTCTAATAAATACCTTATCTAGCTATAGCTTATAGGCTATTAGGCCTTTCTAAGCTATAAATAAGACTTATTTACTATTAAATAAGGGACTTATAGGTAAGGGTTTTTATTTAGATTAGGTTAGTATAAGGGTTTTATTTTACTTCTAAGTTAAGTATTTAAGTTATCTTACTTACTTATTAATTAAGTACTATAATATTATTATTTTATTAGTATTTATTTTATCTAGTAGTGTCAGGTAGGGGTGTCTGTAGGTGTTGATAAAAGCGTTCAATTCGGTTAATTAGAGGTGCAGACAGCAGCCGACTTTTGTACCTAAAAGGTACACAGTGCGCTACAGTAATGACTAGTCTACAGAGGTACTTCTAATACATCGTATCTACCTTTATCTTATAGAGGGTTTTATCCTTATTAATGCGTAAGCTATATCTATATATCTAATACGTTAAGGAGCTCTCCCTAACATACCCCCCCTAGCTAAGATATCTATTAAAGCTAGAGTTTGTAAGCATAAGAAGAGATTATAATAAATTGCTAGTGTTATAATTACGTGGGAATCTCCTATAAGCTAATCTAGTAATAGAAATCTCTATATATTTAACCTAATAGAGGCTTTATAAAGCTATCTGTAGGTATTTCTAAGGTCTTTATCTAATTAACCTTAATATTACCTAAGGCACACTACTCTTAAATCTATATTTAATTTATATTAAGATACTTAAGGCTAGTCTAAAGCCTTCCTTCTATGTGCTCTGTAATATAGATTATTTACTTATTATTATACTAGAGAATTAATAGAGATAGCACGCAGACTTTAATATTATAAAGTAGCCTCCCTAAAGATATATGCTCTTTAGCGCTATAGTTTAGGGTAAAGAGCTCTGCTTCTATGCTTAAAGTTATTATATAATATTACCTTCCTAACTTCTAATTAATTATAGCGCTATATATTATAAAGACATAGCCTTATATTAACTTCTAAGTATTAGGATTATTACTAAGGGAAGTATTAGTACTAGAGAATAACGTATTAAAGCTATCCGTGCCTAAGTATTATAGGCATAGCTTCTTTATGTTCTAAGTGTATAAAATAGCTCCCTTCACTAGCTTAGTATGCTTCTTAGATAGATTTATTATAAAGGATACTAGCTTTAATGCTATAAAGGCTATATCTAGTCTTCTAATAATATATAGATACACTAAAGAGCTAATAACTACTTTATAGTAATTAATCTCTTTATTAGTAGCTTCTTAATTATTTAGATAGATTATAGCTATTAGAAGAGGTGCTATAATTAAGCTCTTTAAATTATTATTAATAATATTAGGAATAAATTTCTATGTGATCTTTTAAATATATAATTCCTATAATAGCTATATCTCTTTAGTATTATAATTCCTAATAATTTTAATACCTTAGAATTACTTTAAATTGCCTTAGTCTTTAATATCTAGACTATTTATTAACTACTTATATAGCTCTTTAAAATCTGCTTTAACTCCATTAGGATATATTACTATAATATTATCTATGTAGAAGAATAGGATAAATCTATCCTTTATAAAGATATATAGGTCTTCCTTTCCTTAGATAAAGCCTATTTTTAATAGGAATTATATTAGGTATAAGAACTATTATTAAGGAGCTTCCTATAGCCTATATAATACTTATATTATCTTCTAGAGATAACCTCTTATATTTATACCTTCTAGGGGCTTATAGAGCATAGGTTCTTTAAGTTCTGCGTATAGGAAGGTATTCTGAATGTTATATTAATAGGTGTTAAGATTATTAGTGTAGTAGATAGTAAGTAGCATACGTAGAGATTAAGAAGCAAGCATAGTAGTATAGTTATTAAGGTTATCCTTTAGTTATTAATTACCTTATATAACTATTCTAGCTTTAAACTCTATAACTATACCTTTCTTATTAGTTTTATATTTAAATACCTAGCTAAGGTTAATAATCTCCTTATAGCGCTTAGGATTAAGTGATTTATCTAGTATATCCTCCTAGTAGCTTAAGGATAGAAGCTTTAAAAGCTCCTTTATAATTACTTCCTTCTAGCGGTTATAATACGCAAATACTATTACCTAATAATAATAGGTAGGTTCTAGGGGCATATCTTTAATATATAAACTATACTAAGTTCCTTAGAATACTATTAAAAAAGTAGAAGAAAATTATGCCTACCTAGCTTTATATATTTCCTTTCTTTAGCGTTTTCTAGTAATAATATTATCTAGATTAATACTATTATCCTAGGGATAATAATTCTCTATAGCCTTACTGCCTTTACTAGTAATTTCACTAGTCTCTACGGTAGTCTCTATGTGTTTAATTATTATATTATATATAAATTTATTAATCTTATAAAATAGCGTATTATTACCTTATGCCTAAAGCTCTATGTTCTCTATAGTAACTAGCGCCTTATAAGAAGAGTTAGGAGGGGTTAAAAGTGCACTAGAAAGGTTATCTTTTTTCCCTATTATATAAGGAGGTGTTTCTGCTTTAAACTACTTGTTTTCCCCTTCTATATTTAAAGGCAGAGAGGTATGATTCTTATAATTCTCCTCTTCTAATTCTATTCTAATAAGGTCTTAACTAATTTCCTTATTAATATTATTAGCTTTAAGCTCTTTAAGCAATGTAATTATAGATATCTTCTCCTTTTAAGCTAGTTTAAGCTTTTCTTCTAGCTTAAAGAAGGAGTTTTTATTAAATTAAATATAGGCTAATATAATAACCTTATAATTATAAAGCAAAGGTACCTATATAATATACTAGGACTTGCCTCTATAACCAACAAGGTATCTAATGTAAGCTTTCTGCTCTAACTATAGTATTGCATTATGTGATTTAACGTGCTCTAGAGCCTTTATTATTATAGGAAACGTTTTATATCTATAAGCTTATAGATATGTAATTAAGGGCTTTTAGACCTCTGCTATATGTAAATACATAAGGACTGTTTTCCTAGCCTAATCCCACTAAAGTTTGTATAATATAGTCTACTTCCTATAATATTTAAAAGGCATTTAATTTAACAGATAAACCGCGGTATTAAAGACCTTATTATTAAGTTCTAATAGGAGTTAGGCTTTAAGACTTAATATATAAGCCTTTTGCTTAACCACCCCCCTAGATCTCTTTGCCTTACTATTCTAACTAGGTATTAAGGGAGCTAAATTATAGACTATAATGCCTAAAAGGGCTATCTTATTATTTATATTTTCTATAAAAAGGGCTTTCTTAATATCACTATATAAAAAGCGTAGTTAAACACTAAATTAAGTGCTTAAAAACACTGTTATTATATAGAAGCTATTATAAATCCTATCTTTTATCTTAAATAAATAGAAGAAGTATATTAAGGTTATAAGGTATATAAAAACACACTAATACCTATTACTATTATAATAAGGAAAGTTATAATACTCTAGATTAACTAAAAGCCTATAACCTAGTCCTTAAGGAAGTCCTTTAGGTATAACCATAGATCTCTAGCGCTTAGCTTTACCTATAGCATATACCTTATACTACGTAAGCTTAGGTCCTATTAATTTAATGCCTAAAGTTACGTTTATAAGCTCTATAAAGGCCTTATTACCTAGATAACTATATTATTAATGCTAAAGCTCTGCATCTCCCTTTATAGGCAGCCTTAGTAGGCAGCTTAATATAGTATAGGCCTCTTTTAGGTCCTTTAATAGTTTTAATAACATATAAAGCTTATTAATATTATAGATTCTAGCTATAGGGTCTCTTCCTTTATAAAGAATACTCTTCTTCTAATTCTAAAAGATACCTGCCTTTATTAGGATTATTACTAACACTAGATTAATATGGAATTTAGAAATAAATAAAGTAGTCTCTAATATAATTATTCTTATGTTTCGTGATATAGGATCTATAATAGATATATATACTAGTTCTTAACCTAAAGCTATATAGATTATACCTCTTGCCTTAACCTCTATTATAATAGTCTTATTAAATTTAGATTGCTTAAACTAATAGATATTATTAAAGATATAAATATTTACTCTAGAATTATAGAGAACTATGTTCCGCTTTATTTCTATACTATCTATAGTATTAGTAATTAAATTCACGCTCCTTTCTAATAATTAATAACGCTTAGAGCGTATAAATAATAATATATTAGCTATCTTATTACCTAGAGTAACTACAATAGAGTTATTTATTAGGTTCTATAAAGGGATAAAGATATTGCTACTCTTCTTCTCTAGCTTCTAATTTATTACTTTAGATTTCTCCTATAGGTTCTTCTTTAGATACTTTTTAATATTATCTTTAGAGTTCTTCCTAATATCCTAGTCCTTAGAAGCTACCTCTAGCTTATATAAAGCCTTAAATAAATTATAGGATTCCTACTACTTTAAGGTATCCTTAATATTATAATTAAAGCATCTAGGGTACTTCTTTCCCTTTAGTTTACTCTAATTACTTAATCTATTAGTAGTAAGCATATTAGCAGTCTTTGCTACGCTCTAAGGAGCTTTATAATCTCTTTTAAACTTAGTAATAGCCTTAAGGAAGCTATAATCCCCTCCCTTATTAAGTAAGTTATTCTATTTCTTCTAAAATAACTTAAATTTACTTTAAAGAGGCATAATAAACTTATATAGTATTATCTCCTTAGTCTATTAGGTCTTAAGGTCTAGATAATTCCTCTACAGCACCTCTGTTATCACTATTTACTTATACTAATCTTAAGTACCTTTAGCTAGAAAGTAATTATTAAGGCGCGCTTTAGTAAGGATAAGCATCTTCTTTGCGTTTAGCTTATACTAATCCTATAGAAGCTTTAGTATTCTTTATATATAGTATTAAACTAACTCCTTTTCTTTTACTTTAGTGTTAAAGTTAAGAGAGTCTTATATATTCTTTAAAAGGGTCTTATAAATATATTCCCTAACCTTAGGCATTTGCTTTAATAGGTTTATATACTTTATAAGATTAAAATATAACTCTTTATATTAAAAATTAAATTAATCCTTTATATCTTTATAAGTAAGCTTCTAATTCTCTAGAGTATTAGGGTTATTTACTATAATCTTAGGTCTCTCTCCCCTCTGCGGGTACGTAGGTATTATAAGTTCTTTAAGTAATTTATCCCTATTAGGGTTAATATACTCCTAGACTCTATAGGATTCTATATAATTCTTAATTTATGTATACTATTTAATCTAGTCCTTCTCTAATAATAACACTATATTTAGAGTTTCTTTAGATATTATAAAGGGGAATATACTAGTTAAAGGAAGCATAGGATAAGTATTTTAACTAATTGTTATAATAAAGGGTGATTATCTCTTAATATTAGCAAGCGTTAATTAATAATAATAACAGAGCTTTAAATCTTCTATAATAATTAATAATAAGGGTAATAGAAGCCTCCTAGGCTTATAACTATTAGGTAAGGGTGTCTATAGGTGTTAATAAAAGCATTTAATTTAGTTAATCAGAGGTGCAGATAGTAGCTAACTTTTGTACCTAAAAGGTATATAGTGCGCTACGGTAATAACTAGTCTACAGAGGTACTTCTAATATATTATATCCACCTTAGAGGGGTTTATCCTCGTCAATGCGCGAGCCGCATCCACACATCCAATGCGTCAAGGAGCTCTCCCTAACAAGTAGTAATAGTACTTTTATTAGATATAGTATTTCTATAGTAAAGAATAATATATATAATAAACTAGCCTTATAGTTACTATATATAAGTAATTAGAGTAAGAATATTATTCTTATAGAAAAGGGAGTAAACTAAACTAGTAGTTATATAAGGCCTAGATTTATAGTAAGTTATACTAGTCTATATAAGGCTTATATGTAGCCCTAACCTAGCTACGCATAACCCGTATACTTTCTAGAGCTAGTCTTAACCTAGACTTAACCCAAGCTTATAGCTTAAGTCTATAACATTATATATGAGGCCTACTTATAACACTAGTGCACTAGCGCACTACCTAATAGGCGCACTACGTCCTAGGGCTAGGTTTACATAACACTAGTAAGCCACTAGCTATAAGCTAGTAACTTATATATATAATACACTTAGACTTAGTAAGCTTTAGTTAATATATAAGTACCCTTATATTTTTTACTTAGCTATTTATTATTTTTATAATTCTAAAGCTTCTCTTACTAGTTACCTAAGAGTAATATAAGAGGGAGAACTATATAATTTACTAAAGTAATACTATATATTAACTAGAACTAGATAAAGAAGGGTAATACTATAGGTAAGGGTATACTATATTCTATAAGAACCTTAACTAAGACTAAACTCTTTATTACTAAAGAAAAAGAGATAGTAATTAAAGAGTAAATTACCTAGCTTAAGTAACTTAAGAAACTATAAGAATAGGAATAAAAACTTATTAACCTATTATAACTTAATAGAGAAGAGAAATAGGTAAAAAAGGGCTAAAAAGCTAGAATATCCTTAAGTCTTAGTAGCTAAGAGGTTAAAGTCTAGAATATTACTAACCTTTAATACCCTATAAATTTATAGAAGTATAAGATATAGTTAAATAACCTAAACTATACCTTTAGGGGAGTAAAGAAAAAGTACTAATATAATAACTAAAAGATTCTTTTTATACTTAACTATATATATATAAACTATTAGGTAAGATAAGACTAATATATTAAGGAATAACTAGCTAATAGCTAGGATTACCTTAAAGATAACTAGGATAAGTTCTAGGCCTAGACCCTTATATTACTTAAGGACTTTATAAACTATAATATATAAATAGCTATATAGCTAGAGAATATAAAGTAATAAGAGGGTTAAAGCCCTATTAAATTTAGTATCTTCCTAGATTTGCTAGAGAAATACCTTAAAAAAGCCCTAGAAAAGACCTAAGCCCTTATATTCTTTATAAAATTACTCCCTAATCTATAGGACTATATTAACCTATATTTATCTATTACTAGTGTTACGTGCTAGAATACGCTTTATAGGGCTTAATATCGCTACAACCTGCAACTATGGTTGTAGCTGACCTTTTAGTCTAGTGGGTTAAGCACTAGATTATAGACCTAAAAATTCCGTAACATATGGTAGCAATTGCTCCTGTGTTCGAGACGTGCGGCGTGCGGATTTTTAGGTCTAGGGGCAGTTACAACCTTAATAGCCACAAGCTATAGGGTAGGCTAGGAATGGCGAGATTCTATGGGAGTGCAATTCCCCACTAGTTATATATACTAGGTTTAGTACTAGGCTTGCGGATCCAGCTATAACGCTCTTAGGGCTTGGAAGGTCCCCTTATTTAGCTGAGGTTAGCTAACAAATATGCTATGCCGCGGCATATGTTACGTGCTAGAATACCCTTTATAGGGCTTAATATCGCTACAACCTACAACTAT
>JFGX01000412.1:0-23050 GCA_000729855.1 Epichloe aotearoae | reverse complement strand
TCCTTAGTAGCTAGGGTTAGTATACTATTCTTAGTTTAGGTAATATAGTACTTAATACTATACCTAGTAAGGATTTAGCTACTACTATATAAATCCTTACTAGTACTATAGTAGTATAGGTTATACTACTTATCCTAGGTAGGTATCTAAGTAGCTTTTATATTATCCCTAGTTACTTAGTAGATATATTATTCCCTATATAGTATTTTATACTATTAGTATTAAACTTACTAAGGTACTAGTACCTTATAAGTTTCTAAGTTTAGTTACTAATCTAGATACTAGCTAGTTTATTCTAGTTACTACTTTATCTATTATAACTTACTATATAGCCTATTACTATTCTAATACTCCTTATAATAACCTTATAGTATTATATTTAGTAGGCCTAGTTTAAAATTCCTTTAATTCTAGTATATTTCTTAAGGGTTCTAGTTATAGGTCTTCTAAATTTAACTCTATTAATTAGTTAGGGGGTTTAGTATATTAAGTAGTAGTATTATTTTTAGGGTAGTTTATAATCCCCTTTTCTTTATTATTTTTATCCTTCTTTATATCTTTCTTAGTCTTAGTAATTATAGTACTATTTATAGGACTAGTAATACCCTTTACTTACTACTCTAAGGCCTTACTACCCTTTAATCTAGTAGATTTATTAAGAAATCCTTTAGATTTAGCTTTACTAATATAGATTTTAACTTAATTCTAAGTAAGATATATAGCTTATAAATCTACTAGGTTCTAGTAAATAGGTAGTTCTTAATCTCTTAGCTATTCCCTCTTCCTAAGAATTCTATTATTAAATTTATATCTTATAAGGTTATTTAAATCTTCTTATTTACTAGTTCTAATAAGTTTCTATTTTTAATATCTAAAATCTAGGTTTATACTATTAAATATCTAAAATTAATAAATAAGGTATAGTTTATTTTTAGTAACTAGAAAAGTAAATTTATATTATAAATAGTTAGTTTTAGATATAGGGTTTCTATATCTAGGTTACTAGAGGTATATAATAAAAGAATCTCTAATTACTACTACTTATTATATACTAGCTCTATATAATATAGGGTTAAATCTATTAGAGGGGCTAATAGATTTAACTAGTTATAAGTTATACTAATTTTACTTATAAAAGCTACTATTAGGTATAATATGTAATATTAGAAGTAAGTTAATTCTTCTAACTAGAGTGCTGAATCCGGCCCTATAAACGTCCCTTGTGACTGAGCTCATTCTGCCACGTAACATTATATCTCTTTAATTACTTATACTAAAGGGAATAAGGTAAGATAATCTTACTAATAAGGTAATAAACTTAGTAAGAGGTAATTAGGAGATATTTTAAACTTAGATTATTAGTATATAGCTATATATAGAGGGCTTAAGCCTATTAGAAACTTTTACTATTAAGGGAGATTTATAAGACCTAAAGGCTATTATAATAATACCTATAGACCTATAGCACACTAGATTAGCATATCTAGGTAAGGATATAATAAATTAAGTACTTAAGAAGCTTTAAATTCTATTAAAAAAAAGGAGTATAAGTAAATATAAAGTCTACTAAATAGCTAAGGTATAGAGATAAATATTATAAGTCCCTTAAGTAAGGTTATTACCTTTAGAGCTACTTTAGATAGTTTTTTTTTAATCTCTTAACTTAATTATTAGGGTATAATAAAGACTAATATATTACTCTTTTTACCTATAGAGCTATAGAGCTATATTATATCTTTATAATTTTATTAAAGACTAATATTATACTTTACTTTAATTAGTTAGAAGCTATATATATAAGAGTATATAGAATCTATATTATAGTTATAATAACTAATAAAGAGATTACCTTCTAGACTAAAAAGTAAAAAGAGAATATTAAGAATAAAGGTATTATTATTAGAAAGTCTAGCCTAGCTTACCTATATTAAAATAAGTATACTAAATAGTCTAGGGGGGTAATAATAAGGGTTATAATAACTCTTATAATATAATTAGGCTTCCTAGAAAACCTCTATCCTATAGCTACTAAAGTAGCTATTTATATCTTAAACTATATACCTTAAAAGCTACTTAACTAGTAATTACCTTAATAAGTATTAAATAGGTAGTTAAGAGAGAATAAGCTTTAATAGAGTTACTTACTAGAGAATTTAAAAGCCCCTATAACTTACCTATAAGCTGTGAGGCCCACTTATAACACCGGCGCACTAGTGCACTACCTAATAGGCGCACCACGTCCTAGGGCTAGGTCTACGTGACACTAGTAAGCCGCTAGCTATAAGCTAGTGACTTATATATATAATATACTTAGACCTAGTAAGCTTTAGTTAATATATAAATACCCCTATACCTCTTACCTAGCTATCTCTTATTTTTATAATTCTAAAGCTTCTCCTACTAGCTACCTAAGGGTAATATAGGGGGGAGAACTATATAATTTACTAGAGTAATACTATATAGTAACTAGAACTAGATAAATAAAGGTAATACTATAGCTAAGGGTATACTATATTCTATAGGGACCCTAACTAAGACTAAACCCTTTATTACTAGAGAAGAAAAGGTAGTAGTTAGAGGGTGAATTACCTAGCTTAAGTAACTCTAGAAACTATAAGAATAGGAATAGAAACTTATTAACCTATTATAACTTAATAAAGAAGAAGGATAGGTAAAAAAGGGCTAAAAGGCTAGTATATTCTTAAGTCTTAGTAGCTAAGAGGTTAAAGTCTAGAATATTACTAATCTTTAATACCCTATAAATCTATAGAAATATAAGATATAGTTAAATAACCTAAACTATGCCTTTAGGGGGGTAAAGAAGAAATACTAATATAATAACTAAAAGATCCTCTTTATACTTAACTATATATATATAAACTACTAGGTAAGATAGAACTAATATATTAAGGAATAACTAGCTAATAGCTAGGATTACCCTAAAGATAACTAGGATAAGTTCTAGGCTTAGATACTTATACTACTTAAGGACACTATAAACTATAATATATAGATAGCTATATAGCTAGAGAATGCTAAGTAATAAGAGGGTTAGAGCCCTATTAAATTTAGTATCTTCTTAGATTCGCTAGAGAAATACCTAGAAAGAGCTCTAGAAAAGACCTATACCCTTATATTCTTTATAAAATTACTCCCTAACTTATAGGACTATATTAACTTATATTTATCTATTACTAGAATAACCTAAGAAGAGATTATATAACTTACCTAGTGATTCTAGGAGGTAATATTAAAGAATAAGCAAAAGCTAAGTAACTTAGGAGATAAGGGCCTATATAAAGCTCCCTAATATCTAAGATATAATTCCCCCTAAGGCTATAGGCCCTATAAGGATTAGAAGGATAAAGATAAAGAAAAGACCCTAGCTACCTACCTAAATAATAATAAAACCTAGGATAAGAGGTAGTATTATAACTATAGTAGTATAGAATACCTTTTCTATAATTATAATAAACTAAAGAAAGACTAGTAAGAAGGCTAGGGAAACTTCTTAAGGTAGAAGTAGATGCCCTTACCTCTGCCTTAAATACCTAGGTACTAATAGGGTGTTAATTCTATATACTAGTTACTATTTATAGGTATAAAGATATTAAAATAGCAGCGGATCTTAATAGCTACGCTAAGATTAATATTATTAGCGCCTAGTTTATATAAATATATAAGCTTAATAAGGCTAAGGCTATAGCACCTATCCTTAGGGTAGTAGGGGCCCTTATAGTCCCCTAATATAGTATCTATAAGGTACCTATTATAATTAGAGACTTATAAGGTAAAGAGAAGGACCTTAAGCTACTATATATAGCTATTAATAAGAACCTAAGAGTTAAGAGAAGCCCTATATTAATTAGGATATATATACTTATAGAAGAGTATATATACCTTTACTTATATTTATAAGAATATTAGTTTAAGAAAAGAAGAGTAGCTTTCTTACTACTAAGTCCCTATAAATTTGTAAAGGTAATATATAATAAGACTATTATATACGCTATTATAGGGGTTATAGAAGATAAGTTTATCCCCCTTAAAGATAAGGAGGAGGTAAAAGCATATAGAATAGTTAAGGATATTCTAAAGGAACTATATAAGTTTAAAGATATATTTATATTAGATAAGGTAGGAAGCTTACTATTAAGGAAAATAATAGACTATATAATTAACCTTATACCTAGGGCTATACCCCTATATAGACTAATTTATTCTCTTTTCTAAAGTAAACTAAGAGAGCTTTAGGAATATATTAATAATAACCTAAAGAAAGGCTAGATAAGACTCTCTAAGAGCCCTATAGGCATACCTATCCTATTTATACTAAAGAAGAATAGAATGCTCTAGCTATATATAGATTACTAAGGACTTAATAAGGTAATATAGAAGAATTACTACGCTCTCCCCCTAATTTTAGAGATTCTTAACTAATACTAAGGGGCCTAGTTCTTCTTAAAAATTAATATTAAGGATATATACTACTAAATCCGTATTAAAGAGGGTAATAAATAGAAGATAGCCTTTTATATATACTATAGATACTATAAATACCTTATAATACCCTTTAGGTTAACTAATGCCCTAGCTACCTTCTAAAGCTATATCTATAAAGCGCTTTATAAGCTAGTTAATACTATTTATATAGTATATCTAGATAATATTCTTATCTTCTCTAGAATATAGGAGGAATACACTATATATATTAAGGAAGTTCTAGAGCATATAAGATTAGTAGAGTTATATATAAAACCCTCTAAGTACTCCTTTTACTAAGAGTTAGTAGAATTCCTAGGGTTTATTCTCTTTATTAATAGGATATTAATAGATATATATAGGATTAATATAATCTAGGAATAGAAGGAGCCTATAAACTTTAAGGATATATAGTCTTTCCTTAGATTCTATAACTTTTACTAATAGTTTATCTATAGATACTCTAGAATTATAGCACCCCTTTATATATTAATAAAAGGTAGTTAAAATAGTATCTAGACTAGGAGGTTTATATTTAGAGTAAAGGAGTAGCTAGTATTTAGCTAGCTAAAAGATACCTTTTAGTAAGTGCCTTTTCTCTAATATTATAACCTAAGTTAACTAGTGTGTATTAAGATAGATACCTTAGTTTTTATAATAGTAGGAATCCTATCTTAGTAGGATAATAAGAAAGGCTATTAGTATTTAGTAGCCTTTTAGTTAAGGAAGTTTATAGATACTAAATATAACTATAGTATAGCTAATTAAGAGTTACTTACTATAGTAAAGTTATTTAAACACTAGTAATACTATATTAAAGGTATAAAGACACTAGTAGAGGTTCTTTTAGACTACTATAACCTATAGACCTTTATAAGGTAGTAGAAGTTAAATAGAAGGTAAGTATATTAGTGTATATTCCTTTACTCTTTCTATTTTATAATTAAGTATAGACTAAGGAAGAGTAACCCTATAAATATACTATTAAGGAGGTCTAATTATAAGGGTAAACCTATATTAAATAAGGCACTCCTACTAGAGCTTTAGAAGAAGATAGTAGCTACTAGAGTAGTAGAAGAAGAGATACTAATATATTAAAGAAGTTATAGTATAGTACTAGTCTTAGAACCTATAGAGGTAAGAGTAGCCTAGGTAGAAGGCTAGTTAGCTACTATAGATCTAGTAAAAGGTTAGCTAAATAAGGGTAATTTTAAGGAGAAGGTAGTATATATCTAAGATATTAGTATAGTATAAGAGATCTAGGGGGCTATTATATTACTAGATCCCTACTAATTTAGGCTAAATAAACTATTAGTATAACTACTATAGAAGGCATAAGACTAAGATCTAGATCTATAAAGGTAGGGAGATAAGGTTAACTCCTAAGTAAAAGGGAGGGGAAAAGCTAGTCTATAGTTATATAGTATAAGAGGCCTTCTAATATATAAAGCCTAGGTAGTTATTCTATAGGAGCCTATCTTATAATAGGAGCTTCTATAGCTATACTATAATAATCCGCTAGTAGGTTACTTTAGGACTAAGTATACTCTTAAGCTACTAAAGCGCTACTTTTAGTAGCTAGTAATAAGTAAAGCTATTTTAGACTATATATTTAGTTATAGGGTATACTAGTAGGTAGTAGCTAGAAGGCATTACCTATATAGAACCCTTAAATTACTACTAATACTAAGGTAACTATAGGTAGAAATCTTAATAGATTTTATTATAAGGCTACTACCTATATAGCTTAGTAACTAAGAGATAGATATAATCCTAGTAATTATAGACTAATTTACTAAGTACTTTATCTTCCTCCTTATAACTACTATAATTAATATAGCTAAATTAGTAGAGTTATTTTATAAGGAAATTAAGCTCTAATTTAGAGCACTAGAGGGTATTATATCTAATAAAGGGTTAGTATTTATAAGCTAATTTTAGTTAGATATATACTACCTATTATATATAAAGTAAAGGCTTTTAATAGTATTTTACCCCTAAACTAATAGGTAGATAGAGAGAATAAACCAGGTACTTAAGCACTACCTCTAATGCTTTATTAAGTAAAACTAATAAATATAGCTAAAGCTACTCCTAATAGCTTAATTTATATATAATAATACTATAAATAGAACTATAGGCTACTTCCTAAATTATACTCTTATAGGCTATTTACCTAAGTTTTACCTAGCTCTTAAGGATAAGACTAAGGGGGGGGAGGTACTAGAAGCTTATATATATATCTAGAAACTATATAAAGTTAAGGAGAAGATAGAATATAACTAGGTAAGGGCTACTAAAATATAGGTAAAGTACTATAATTAATAGCACTAGCTACTAACCCTAAAAAGAGGGGATTTAGTACTCCTATTAGTAAAGAATATTAGGCTTAAAGAAGTAAAATAGAAGCTAATACCTAGATTTATTAGGCTATTTTAGATACTTAATGCTATAGGTAAATAAGCATACTAACTAGCGCTACCTAATAAATATAGTTAGCTATATAATATATTCTATATTAGCCTATTAGAACTATAGAATTACTAGGAAAACACTATAGATAAGGAAATACTAATACTAGACCTTAAAGATAAAGATAATAAGTTTAAAGTTAAGGAAGTTAAGAACTATAGGAAGATATATAAAGGTAATAAATACCTAGTAAAATAGAAGGGCTAGCCTAGTAAATATAACTAATAGGTCCTAGTAGAAGATATAGAAGGTACCTAATATATAATTTAAGCCTTCTATTAAAGTAAAATAAGTAGGAAGTATAGTAAGATATAAGTAAGTTATAGGTAATAAAGTATAAAGTTACTATAGAAAAGGCCTAGCCTTATTAGCTACTATTATACTCTAATTAAAATAACCTTAGATTACCTACTAAATTATAAAGGAAAATATTACTATAAGCTAGGTAGGGATAGGGAAAACCCCTCTATAGTAGCTCCTATATACGTTAAAACCGCGCCCCTATAAATAAGATACTTAGCCTTATTCTTATCCCCTATAATTACCTCCTATATTACTAGGAAAAAGCGGTGCTTTACTACGCCCTAGGGTATAAACCCTAGGTTATAGAACTATAAGTATAAAGTTATCTTTACCTTCTAGGTAGTAATAAGATTATAGTAATTTAGCTATAGAAAGATTAGTAAATAGGTAGTAAAATAGAATAAAGTACTTACTATCCCTAGGATAGGACCTAGGAATATTATAACTAGAAGTTACTATTAAGATATAATATATTAGTTATATAAAACTAATATAGCCTGCCCTAAAATATAAGTAAAAAGCTAGTAAATATATAAGGAAGAGATAGACCTAGTAGACCTTAGCAGCCCTGGTTAGCCTAAACATAATATAATAGGCTATATTAGCGTGGTTAAAACCTAGGATTAGGTTTAAATAACACTTAGTAAAGTAGAAGTAAGTTACTTCTAAAAATATATAGTCTTTAGGGTCCTCCTTAACCTTACTACTAAGAGTATTTATTAGTCCCTAGACCTAATCTAGAATAGCTAAAAGATTAAGGAAATCACTCTTTATTATAGGTATTACCTAGGGAAATATTAGTAATAAGGAACTAAAAGACTTAGGAAAAGTAGTGTACTTATTATATTATATATATTACTACGCTTTATATACTAGAGATAATGCTTTAAGTATTTCCCCTTAATAATAGTAAATATCTTATAGGAAAAATAGTAGTTAATCTATAGGAGTTTAGGCTTAGATAGAGGGCTTTTCTTAAAGTCTATATACCTAGTGTGTAAATAGTGTATATAACTACACTCCTTTAAGTAAATAGTCTTAGTATTTATAATAAAGGTATAGTATTTAATAATAGAAAAGTTATAATAACTAAAGGTATAATAATATTTTAAGAAAAGTTTACTATATTTATAGAAGGAAAAAGCATATAATATAATAAGGGACTAGAGATAAATTTATACTTAGGCACTACCTATTATTTATTATTATTTTAATATAGCTACTAGTTAGTAAATAGTTATATACTAGCTAGTAAAAGCTATTTAGGAGCCTAGCTAAAAGTAGGGGGGTAATTATAAGACCTACTTATAACACTAGCGCACTAGTGCACTACCTAATAGGCGTATTATGTCCTAGGGCTAGGTCTACGTAACACTAGCAAGCCACTAGCTATAAGCTAGTGACTCGCATGCATAACACACTTAGACCTAGTAAGCTTTAGTTAATATACAAATGCCCCTATACCTCTTGCCTAGCTATCTCTTGTTCTCACATAAGCCTTTAGTTATAAAGTATTTATAATAATATAAAGTAAGCTTTATAAGGTAAGTCTAAAGCTTACTTAGAGAGCTTATATTAAATACCTTACTAAATATATTTTCTCTATATAATACCTAATTTAGGTACTAATAATAAAGAGAAGCTACTAGTTTTTATTAAGCTATATTACCTTTAATAAGTCTATCTTCTATACTTAAGAAAGAGGCCTATTATTAACTATAAAAGAGGTTAAAAAACACTTCCTTAAAGAGCTAGTTAAGGATAATAAGGATAAAAGCTCTAATATAAGGCTTCTATAAATAGTATACCCTTTATTACTATAATAACTACTTAATTAGCTTTAATAGAATAAAATTCCTACTAGTTATAATTAACTAGATTATAAAGAAAAGGAAAAAAAAAGTTAAGAATTAAATCTACTAACTCCTCTAAATTTACCTAGATAATTCCTAGATTTTATAGATTATATACTATTAAGTATTAATAATTTACTTAACTTACCTAATAGTAATAATAATTATAAAATATTAATAAATCTATAAAATTATAATAATCTTAAAGCCTTTATTATAGCTTTTAGGCTAAAACTTAAAAGTAAAGAAAAGCCTTATATATCTAGGCTTTCTCTCTCTTTAGCTTATTATAATTATTTAGCTAGTTATCTAAAAGAAAAAGAATTCTATAAAGTATAAGATAAAGAATTTAAAAAAATTATTTATAAAAAGGTAGCTATAAAGATATTTAAAGCTAAAGTCCCTATATATATAAAGCCTCTAGACCTTACTTAGGTCTTTACCTATAAATTAGATAAGTAAGGCTACCTTTAGTAATATAAAGCTTATCTTTATATTCTTAGAAATTACTAACTAAAGAGTTATTTATTACTTAAGTAATAACCCTAGTTACTAATACCTTTAGGCTACTTATAGCTATTATATACTACTTTAACCTAGAAGTATACTAGTATAACTTTATTATAGTATTTCTAAATTTAGACCTTAATAAAGAGATTTACTATAAGATACTACTAGGCTATAAGGATAAATAAGCCTATTTAAAGCTTCTTAGAGTAGTTTATAAGCTATAAAGAGTGCCTTTTTTATAGATAAAAAAGCTAATTAGCTAGCTAGTTAGTAAAGGCTTTATATAGATATTTAAAAACCCTTATATATTTATTAAGGATAAGTTAATTATCTTCTTCTATATAGATAACCTTATAGCCTTATTTACTAAAGGAAAATTATCTTTATATAATAAATTTAAAGTAAGACTTTTTATAAAGTATAATATTAAGAACCTTAGAGAGCTATAATAGTTTCTAGGTATTAAAATTATTAGAGATTATACTAATAAGAAGGTATAGCTTAATTAGAAGTCTTATTAAAATAAAGTAGCTATTAAATTTAATATAAAGATTTTATAATAAAGGCCTATAGCCTTAATAACTACTATATTACTTAAACCTTTTAAAAAAAGGTTAGTATATAGGATTTAAAAAGATATTAATCTCTAATTAAAACCTTACTATATCTAATAATAGTTTTAAGACTTAATATTACTTTTATAGCTTTATAACTCTTATAATACCTATAAAACCTAGGGCTATAGTATATAAAAGTAGCTAAAAAAGCTCTTAAGTATAGGTATATATAGGTAAACTTAGTAATTAAATATAGTAATAATAACCCTAAATTAGAGATATATAGTAATACTTTTTTTACTAATAATACTATAATATAAAAAAGCTTATAAAGCTATATTATAAAGCTCTTTAAAAGGCTTATACTCTTTAAAGTAAGTAAGTAAGCTATTATAATAATATTATTAACTAAAGTAAAGCTTTTAGTGCTTTCTTACTATAGTAAAAAGCTTATAGCCTTTAGATAGTTATATTAAGAGGTTAGGCTATACCTAGGTAATAATATACTTAAAATTAAATATAATAATATATAGATAATTTACTTTCTTAAGGAAGAATTTATTAAGTTTATTATAAAGCTCTAGTATATAGATATTTATTATTACTAGCTTTATTAAGAGATTATAAAAGAAACCTTTAATATTACCTAGATTATTACTAAAGAGATAATTACTAATAGCCTTATAAAGCCTTTTATAGGGAATACTTTTATAAGCTTTTATAAAGTATTAGAGCTTATATAACTACTCTCTAATATACTTAGTAAAAAACCTAAAGAATAAGTATTATATAATAACCTTAATTTAGATAAGATTATAACTAATTAACTATACTTTTATACTATAGAATTAATTTAAATATTACTATATTAATTTAACTAATTTTATTAATTTAGAATTATTATAGGGAACCTTAAATAAGGTCCCTTAGGGGGTATATTATACCTATAAGGGTATAATTAATCCTTACTATATAATAGTCTTACTACTTAACTAGCTAAGATAAGAGTTTACCCCTAGCTAGTTATTTTCTAAGATCTCTATAACTTTATAGTATATTTTAGTACTATATAAGTACCCTACCTATAGTAAAGGTACTTAAGTATTTAAGCTATAGTCTACACTCTCCTATAGGGTTAGATAACTTAATAGAGGTGGTCACATTGAACCCTAGCTTCGCGGTCTAACATATTCGGCAGCCTGTGGACAGCATCGCACCACTTCTCTTCAAGGGGGGCCCCGCTTATCGGCTGGATGGCGCTGGATGGCGCTGGATGGCGGCTTTTCTTTTGCACGCCAAATTTCACCCCAAGCTCGACTGACGTCGTGCCTTCGACGTATTTCACACCGTGAGAACTCATCTCGCTTTTGCTGCAGTAGTCTTCTGGTAGCCCAGGCCCCGCATTCTCTTTCACTTCCGGCCCCTGGGTCGTTGAACATGCGACAATGAGTGAGGCAAAGGCACACGAGTCTACAGAGATGCCTGCACGCAAGGTGTTCGAGATCTTGGAGATCTTGGAAACCACAATCGCTGATGGCTGTATCGCTCGACTCGGCCGCCTGTCTATACCGGGGAGGAGGCAAATTGATACGCCCAATTACACTGCCATCACATCTCGAGGTGCAATCCCTCACCTGACCCCCGATAATGTAACCAAATATACAAATTTCACGTCGGCCTATATGGCCCTAGAAGACTGTAAGTGTCGCGGAAGCTGGAAGCTCTGTGGTCGCGCCATTTCGCAAAAGCTCACAAGCGTGTAGTTGTTGAGCGAAAAGAGCCCCCTATTTACAACACGCCACAACATGACAGCCTCCGCCGGCTGCACAACTTCACAGCTTTGGCATCAAATCGAGCCACCGTCCTTGCCGCAAGGAGGTGTCCCTCGGTCGTTACCCCCATGGGGAATGGAACCAAGGCCGTGTCACTCTTCACATCAACTGGCTTTGCGAGTGTCAGCGTGGCTCAATATGTCGCGGCTGTCAAAAATCTGCAACCCGACGTGGTGGTACCTCTGGCTGACACGTTGCACACAAGCACCACGCCAGCGTCCAAGAAGCTCATCAAGATGGTGGAGCGTACGGAAGGATGGGTCGATGAGTTTTTGCGCCAGTTCGAAAGCAGAGAGCACCTGCACGAACTGGGCATTTCTGTTTTTGCCCCTGTTCTGCCCGTCGAGCTCCCCATTCAGTGGGACTACTTGCGACACCTCGCCGACGAAATCACGGCAAGTCTGTCTGGACTGGCCATCTACGACGTGAATCTGCTTCCGCAGCTGGCGACTTATAAACCGTTGGGTCCTCTGGCCAAACTGTCACTAGACCAGCCCGAGTCACCGCATGATGTTTTACGTCAAGTATCACTTGGTGTGGATATCTGTGCCCTTCCTTTTGTGAATAGCACCTCTGACGCTGGCATTGCCTTGACGTTTACATTTCCACCACCCGAAACTGAAGCACCCCAGCCTCTAGGGATCAACATGTGGTCTGAACAGCACGGCGTCGCAGTTGTGCCGCTTGTAGAGGGGTGTGAATGCTATGCGTGCACCCATCATCATCGGGCTTACCTGAAGCATTTGCTCAATGCCAAGGAGATGCTTGGCTGGACTCTGCTCCAAATCCACAATCACCACGCTATCGACGAATTCTTCAAAGGTGTAAGAACAGAGCTGTCCAAGGGAGTGGACAGCTTTGAGGAGAGCAGGAAGAGGTTTCTAGCGGCGTATGAGCCTAGACTTCCAGCGGGGACGGGCGAGCGTCCGAGGGCCCGAGGGTATCATTTCAAAAGCGAGGCTGGACAGGACAAAATTAACAAGCCTGCGTGGGTGGGTGGGTTTGAGGACAGAGGTGTAAATGGGGATAGTGTAAATAACCATGATAGGGGTGCATAGACACGTCAAGGAAAGGGGGTCGAAAAGCCATGTGTCCTGTCCATCTTGGTTTGCCTGGTGGAACACCGAACAAGAACACAACACATGGGGAACTCTTGGGAAAACCAAGTCATACGCAATCGCGTCCTAGAACCAAGAGGTTGGGAAAGCGGCGTCGGAATTAAATGCTGACTGGCGCGGCCTTCTCGCGCTATTGATCAGCAGCCACGATGCATGGACTCCAAGGGCGTGTTTGCCGAGGCTACCCTAACCCAACAATCGAGGGGGGGCGAGGAACGAAATCGAAATCGGGTCTAGATCACCACAGCGGGACGGGTCGGTGAAGAATCTAATGCAAGTGAAGAAGGCGTTCTCTGCGGAGCCAACGGATCGAGACTTTTGCCACGTGGTGCGGAGGAGGCGCCGATTGCTCGACCACGATGACTGACTTGTCCATCCCGCGCGATTGGAGAACCAATGTCGGAGACTTGGCTGCGGCTGGAGCATCAGTAATGATTATGATGCGTGTATGGCTGCTGCGGTTGGGGGCCGGAATATTGCTGTCAAAAAGCTATCTGATAGTCCATGTTTGGAGTCCGATTGATTAACTTGACAGCTGATCGCCAACCTCGCAGCTGGCAGCTGGCAGTTGGCACTGGCAGGGCACAATGACGCGGGTGGTCGGTCCATCCTTTCCACTCCCACGTTGCCATCCTCTCTGGAGTCTGAAAAAAAAGACTCTCGTGAAAACATTGTGGAGTCCTGGCAAGAACACAATCATTCTTCAAAAGAAGCTTGAATGAGACAAGGGTCCCCGTCATCAACAACCGCCAATGGGATAAACGACATGAGCACGGGGGGCTGCTGCCGATCGCCCCTGGTCGATGATGGGCTTGTGGCCTCGGTCGCGACAAGGTACATGTATCGTTAGCAAGCCGTGGCTTGCAATCAGGAAGGAGGCGGGCAAGGTTCGGCTGCGTGTCGAGATGGATTGGATGGTGATTTTCCAGATTAGGTCCGGTTTTATTACCACCCACCCCAGCCACCTCTCTTCTCTTGAGGTCTTGAGGTGAAGGGGGGTCACGGTCACATTGTCTCTCCACTTGTTGGAGCTATCAGACGGCTACATTTATGCTTGTCACGACCAAAGTTATTATGTAATGCTGGGCCTGGCTAAGATATCCAATATCCATCTCCGGCCCCAATTACCCCGACCCATGGATGGACGATGGGGATAGGGCCCGTGGTGCTCGCGCGTGGCGATTGCAACGAATTCGTCATGCGAGAGCCAAGAGGCATATAAGCCGGTCACAGCCCCTGTGAAGCCAAGCCACGCTCCTCCTTTTCCTTTGCTCTTTTTTTTTCGTTACAAATCCGGCGAGGACCTACGCAATCATGCTTGCCAGACTCAACGTTGCTGCCGTCGTTCTGGCAGCTTCGCACTCGGCCGTGTCGGGCCAGACATTCCAGCGACTGGGAACCTGCCCGAGCTTGGGATGCCTTCTCCCACCTGACCAAAGCGATTTTCTTCCTGGTCAGCTCTTCGACTTGCGAGTCGAAGTCCACGCGCCAGTCAATGGCTCCGAGGCCGCCCATGATGGCAAGCCTGACGAGAAGTTCAAGGTGACCATTGCCAAGGAGGGCAAAGAGCCCCAGGACATCACCAAGATTTTCAAGATTGAGGAGCCCAAGGTGGAGAAGTGGACTTTCAAGTGGTACGAGGACTTGTTTGCCGAGGATGCCAAGACGCCCTCTGTCGTCAATGTTGCGTCCAAGGCTTATCGCAAGCTTTTTCTGAACGAACCCGGCAAATACATCGTCACTCTGGAGTACTACAATGGCGAGAAGACGACTGCTGAATAGCTCGTCCGCCCCATTGTCAAAGAGCGCAAGGCTAAGAACGTCATCTTTTTCATTGGCGACGGCATGACCACCAACATGGTAAGCCGAGCTTACGAAAGATTTTTTTTTTTGGTGTGTGGCAGGCAATCCTACAAAGAGACTGACGACTCGTAGATTACTGCCGCCCGATTACTTGGACACAAGAGCATCAATGGCAAATACCAGACTCGCATGCAGATGGACGAGTTCCCCGTTCTTGGCCACCAAATGACGCATTCGATCGACAGCTATATCACTGATTCGGCCAATTCGGCCTCTGCTCTGTACTCCGGACACAAGAGCACTGTCAATGCCATGGGGTAGGCCGATAGCGCACATTCCTGACCCGGCGCATGCGGCATGGCTAACAAATGATCCAGTGTCCACGCCGATTCTTCTCCCGACCCTTTTGATGACCCCAAAGTTGAGACTATTGTCGAGGTGTTCCGTCGAATTACTGTATGTTGACGGAACGGAACTCTTTGCGAGTGAAATCTCGTGGAAAGGATGCGCTAACATGTACCACAGAAAGGTGCCTGGGGTGCCGTTTCCACCGCGTTCCTGGCCGATGCTACTCCCATTGCCCTTACTGGCCACACACGCCGCCGTTCCGAGTACGGACCTCTCATTGACCAGGCCCTCAACGGCGTGACCAACTACAGCTGGACCAACCACGGCGGCCCTGATGTCTATTTCGGCGCCGGTGCCGAACAATTTTACCCCGGCAAAGGTTCCTACCAGGGCAGGGACTACTACCAAGAATTTGCCAAGAAGGGCTACACTGTCAGCTTGAACAAGACGGCTCTTGAGAAGATTGACGTGAGAAAGAGAGCTCTTGGCGTCTTCTGCCAGAGCAATCTCCCCGTCTGGCTGGACCGTAACATCTACCCCGAGAACCTCAAGAAGCTCAAGAACAACCCCAAAGGTGGCAACGACTCTGCCCTTGATCTTCCCGGACTCAGGGACATGACTCTCAAGGCCGTCGAGGTTCTCCACAAGCGTGGCGGTGACGAGGGTTTCTTCCTCATGTCTGAGGCTGCCTCAATTGACAAGCAGATGCATGCTTTAGACTACGACCGCGCCCTCGGTGACCTTTTGGAGCTGGACGACACTGTCCGCGCCACCGTCAAGAAGCTCAAGGAAATGGGCATTCTGGAAGAGACTCTTGTCGTTGTTTCAGCCGATCACGGCCACGGATTCGAGTAAGTTTCAAGCTTGGTCTACCTACCCGAGAAGATCCCCGAGAAAGGGAAGAAGAAAAGGGGGAGAGAAAAAGGGGAAAAAAAGCACATTCGGCTCTAGCTAACACGAGCATCATAGCGTTTGGGGATCTGCCGATACCGAGTACCTCGCCAAGCAGGAGGACGAGCGCACCAAACGCAACGCCATTGGTGTGTACGAAAAGTCTGGGCTGTCCCAGTACACCGAGAAGCCCAAGGACCTCAAGTACGGCACTGGCGTCAACTTCCCTGCCAATTGGGAGCCACGATACGCCATCGCCGGCGGTGTCGGAGCTGCCCCCGACCACCGCGAGGACTACAGGGTCCACAAGAATGGCCCTCGCACGCCCGCCGTCGAGAGCGCCAAAGGCTACATTGTGAACCCCAAGGACGCCGTCAACGGCATCGTCATCAACGGCACCCTGCCTACCAGCGAATCCTCGGGCGTCCACTCCCTGACCGATGTTCCCGTGTTCGCCATGGGACCTTGCCAGGAGACCTTTGGCGGCACCTTCAACAACGTCGACATGTTCTACAAGATGGCTGCTTGTCTGGGTCTGGCTCGTCCCAACACCAGCTGAAAGTCTAAGACGGCGTAATATCCGTTCATCCCCTTCCTTTTCTTCCTTTTCTTACTGTGAATTAGCGGCAGAGGTAATAACCCTAGCGGCCGTTAATGTTAACGTGGTGAGAGAAGAGTTGTAGAATAGTTGCAGAGATTGTGACCGGCGGCGGTTATAGAGTAGGGTTTGGCGGCGTCACGAGGCCATTCCCAGCGTATCAGCAGCTGATTCAACGAGAGCAGAAAAGTAAAGTCGGGGAAAACCAAAACATTCATGTTACCAATGACTGTATATAATGCTGCATGAAGAACCTGAGTTCAAATTGCCAGTGTATACGCCAAGCGCCCGCCAACGCCAGAGTTTAGGAAAGTAATCTAAGCGAGGAAGAACAAGAAAAAGAGAAGAGAAGATTCAAAATATTTTGTGCCCAAAGCCTCCCCCCCTGCAATACATGTCCATGTTGCTTATTTACATTCCCATGCTCCGCATGCCAAAAACCCACAATAACTCGGTTCATCTTCCCAACACTTGTCCATGCAGATGCGTTTCTTTCCAATGACCCGCGGGGTCCTTCTAGGCCGCTTCGACGAGGTCCATTTGGGCCACCATGTCGACCAACTCATCCGAGTCAATCTCCTCCGTGGCACGATGACGTCTCTTGCTCAGCGCAGCCGTGTGCATCCACACGCCGTGCTTGTAATGAGCCAGCACTCTCGCGGGCCGAAGGATGTTGTCCTGCCGGACGCCCCCGCCGACGACGATCTCGAGAGGTCCCGCGTATCTGTGGCAGAGATGGTCGATCCTATCAATGTTGGCCAGGCAGTCGCCGAGACCGCCGGCCGTCAGCACGCCCTCGAAGCCCAGCGAGATGAGGGTCTGGATCCCCTCCGAGGCACGCTTAGTGGCGGCGATGGGATCAAAGGCCCGGTGGAAGACGCATCCGTAGGGTCTCGCGAGCCGGATGAGCGTCGCGCAGTTTTCCTCGTCGATGGCGACGGCGACGGCGACGGCGACATCTGCCGGCCCCGGCTCCGTCCCGGGCTCCAGCTCCGGCTCCGGTTCCGGCTCGTCGGTGAAGGAGGAGTCGACGGCGGAGGAGGCGGAGGTTGTTGCTTTCAAGAGGCCGAAGACGAACCCGTCGCTTCGGCAGGGATCCATGAGGCCCGTGGCCTTGAACTCCCGGATGGAGTCGGCCATGGCGTCGACCTCGGCGCGGGTGTAGATGAAGTCCTGGGCCTTGTCGCCCGCCGGCGGCGGTCCCCTCGGCCGGATCATGATGCGCACGGGGATTTCCACCTTGGCTGCGACCCGCGCGAGCTCCGACACGGGCGGCGTCGTGCCGCCGAGATGGTACGAGTTGGGGGCGTTGAGCTCCACCCGCGAGGCACCTTGGGACTGCGCCTTGAGGATGGATTCCCCGGAGAAGACGGCTACTTCCAGAGGGATCTTGACAGCCATGGTGGAATTGTTTTTTTTTTTTCTTTCCAAGTACAAATTGTTCTCGGGGAGGGGGGGGGGATGGATGGATGATGGGTCTCTGGGGTTATCAGCAGATTGAGATGAGTAAGTGGGGCGTGGCATGGCCAATATGAACTTGAACGATTGCAATTGCTTCACTTACACGAGTTCAACCAGCCCAGCCGTTGGCCAACTGCAGACAGGGGATAGCTGCGCATTCTCGTGGGATCCATTCCCGTGTGCCGCCGTCCTTGGTCTTATATAAAACACTCTACACGGTGTACACGAGCTGGCTGACGCCTTGCATCTATGTATTTCGTTGGGAAAAGCCCATTCATTCATTGTCTGGCGTTTGACCCCCCCGCCGCGCCCACAGACCGAAGAGCGGTGAATCCAAGACAGCCTCATTCACAGATGCCCATGCAGATATACAGATGCCCATGAAGAATCTCTCCCCATGCAATGCAGCAAACACACAGAGAACACATGTCACAGAAAAGTCAATTCCGCGCTGCCGAGTTCTGGGCACGCAGAGCAACTTGAAGTAACCCCGCACCATGGACCCTGAGATTTGAAAAAAGTAAAATAAAGGCAGCCAGGTCAAGAAGGGGCAAAATTTTCATCAACAGAGGCAGGCCCCTCTTTTTTTTTGGCCCCTCTTAAACTGGGGACCCAATGACATCAACCCCCACCATTGGCCGCTTTGTACGGACTACTCCGTCGGGAATCATTGCCATGCGAATTGCCAATGGCTACATCTAAAATCGGGCTGAAGCCCTCCTCACCGTTTGAAAATTTCCCTCTTCATTTAAACCTCTCGTGGGCCTTTTAGGCGCCCGCCCACCAAGGCTAGTCATTGCTCCATTTAAAAGTGCGATTGTGCCTGGTTCCTCGTTTGGGAAGCCCTTTTCAAGGCAACCTGTTCCAGCTTTGTTTTTTCCCTCTCATACCACCTCTTCTCGCCCCTTTCCTTCAACACACCGCAGCACACCTCAACAGCATCTGATACACACCCACGGTCCTTTCATTCTATAACCGTCATCATGTCTGCCGAAAATGTCGACAACCCCCCTGTTTACTACGAGCAGCTCGATGACATCGAGGATGACTTTGAGCAGGTCGATCTTGAAATCCGTAAGTTCATCTTCTCCTGCTCTCCATTCCCGTCCAGCGCCGATCTCCCCGATCCCCCATTTTTGTTGCTATGCGATGGATGGGAGACGAATGTCCAATTCTGTCCTTCACCGGCAATCTGCATGCAACAAGCAGCCTCCGCCATGCCCGTCCAAGAACCTCGCGTACTAATGCCCTTCATCCAGTGCGCATCCAGGACAAGATGACTCGGGATTTGTATGCCAAGCGTGACAAGATCATCTCCAAGATCCCCAATTTCTGGTCCCTCGTATTCGAGCAAGCCCCTTCCGAGATCGATGAGTTCATTCAGCCCATCGATGCCAGCATCATCGTCTCTGCCCTCAAGAACCTCTCCGTCGAGCGCTTTGAGCTGCCCAACGGCCATCCCCGCAGCATCCTCATCAAGTTCGACTTCTCCGACAACGAGTACTTTGAGGAGACGACTCTGGAGAAGAAGTTCTGGTGGCGCCACGCCAAGGACGGCTGGGAGGGCTTCGTCTCGGAGCCCGTCGAGATCAAGTGGAAGCCTGGCAAAGATTTGACCAACGGCCTCCTCGACCTCGCCAGGAAGATCTACGACGACGACAAGTCGGGCAAGACGGAGGAGAAGACGCCCGCCAAGGAAGAGCTCCTCCAGAAGCTCGAGGACACCAGCCTCGACACGGTCAGCTTCTTCAACTTTTTCGGTTTCCGGGGCCGCTTCATCACCGCCGAGGAGAGCGCAGCTGCCTCCAGGGTTGCGGACGAGAAGCGCAAGGCTCGCAAGGAGGGCAAGGAGATGGAGGAGAAGATGGAGGAGGACGAGGAAGACGACGACGGCGAGTACGAGTTCGAGATCTTCCCCAACGGCGATGATGTCGCCGTCGCCATTGCCGAAGACTTGTACCCCGAGGCTATCCGCTACTTTCGGGACAGCGAGGAGCTTGCTGCCCTGAGCGATGCCGACTTTGAGGATGACGACGAGGAGATGGGCGAGGGTGAGGGCGATAATTAGCTTTCTTAGAGGCGCAAGGTTTAAATTCATTGCATTCATCCACCTTTTTAGAAAGGATGTACGGGCTGGTTGGGGTAACAGAGGAGATGTTTGGAATAATGAAGCCTCCGAGGCTGCGATGACGAGATGTAGACACATTTACGTCTACACTGTACCGGATTTTCCTTTTTTCGTCTTTTTAATCAAATTTTTTTTTGTTTCATCCATGTTGTTTTAGGACTGGGCCTAGAAACAGATTACCCGCTCACAGAGTCGAGCACGCGAATGACCTGGATTTTCCAAATTTGAACTCTCACACCACGTGTGCCGTGACATCGCGATTAATACGTGAGTTCCAGGGGTTTCATCACCCGTTCGCTGGAATTATTCCACGGGGCAAGTAGCTCATCGTGACGGCGGCAAGATAAGTTGACCATGACCACAGAAGTCGGGCTTGTACGAAACGGTGTACGGAGGATCATGTCGATGTCAGCACGGCGCCCGGTCGCATCGTGGCGAATCCATCAACTTCCCGCTTGGCTTGGTCCCAGGTTGGAATCGTGAGTGCTGGCTGGGGTTGTACAAAGGGGGTTGTCGCCCCCTTTGGGGGACACAGCTTAGTCATCTACTACTTTGCATAGCTCCGTAATACTCTGGGCTTTTCCGTTTCCCGTCACCACATCTTTTTTTTTTGGACCTCTAAAGGCGCATATTGCGTTTTTTGAATGCGCATGTTACGTGGCAGAATGAGCTCAGTCACGAGGGACGTTTATAGGGCCGGATTCAGCACTCTAGTTAGAAGAATTAACTTACTTCTAATATCACATATTATACCTAATAGTAGCTTTTATAAGTAAAATTAGTATAACTTATAACTAGTTAAATCTATTAGCCTCTCTAATAGATTTAACCCTATATTATATAGAGCTAGTATATAATAAGTAGTAGTAATTAGAGATTCTTTTATTATATACCTCTAGTAACCTAGATATAGAAACCCTATATCTAAAACTAACTATTTATAATATAAATTTGCTTTTCTAGTTACTAAAAATAAACTATACCTTATTTATTAATTTTAGATATTTAATAGCATAAACCTAGATTTTAGATATTAAAAATAGAAACTTATTAGAACTAGTAAATAAGAAGATTTAAATAACCTTATAAAATATAAATTTAATAATAGAATTCTTAAGAAGAGGGAATAGCTAAGAGATTAAGAACTACCTATTTACTAGAACCTAGTAGATTTATAAGCTATATATCTTACTTAGAATTAAGTTAAAATCTATATTAGTAAAGCTAAATCTAAAGGATTTCTTAATAAATCTACTAGATTAGAGGGTAGTAAGGCCTTAGAGTAATAAGTAAAGGGTATTACTAGTCCTATAAATAATACTATAACTACTAAGACTAAGAAAGATATAAAGAAGGATAAAAATAATAAAGAAAAGGGGATTATAAACTACCCTAAAAATAATACTACTACTTAATATACTAAACCCCCTAACTAATTAATAGAGTTAAATTTAGAAAACCTATAACTAGGACTCTTAGGAAATATACTAGAATTAAAGGAATTTTAAACTAAGCTTACTAAATATAATACTATAAGGTTATTATAAGGAGTATTAGAATAGTAATAGGCTATATAGTAAGCTATAATAGATAAAGTAGTAACTAGAATAGACTAGCTAGTATCTAGATTAGTAACTAAACTTAGAAACTTATAAGGTACTAGTACCTTAGTAGGTTTAATGCTAATAGTATAAAATACTATATAAGGAATAATATATCTACTAAGTAACTAGGGATAATATAAGAGCTACTTAGATACCTACCTAGGATAAGTAGTATAACCTATACTACTATAGTATTAGTAAGGATTTATATAGTAGTAACTAAATCCTTACTAGGTATAGTATTAAGTACTATATTACCTAGACTAAGGATAGTATACTAACCCTAGCTACTAAGGAAGGATAGATCTAGCGCTAGATTAGGATTAGTATAGTTAGTAAGCGGAGATAGTAGAATAAAATATAGATTTAATATAGAAGATTATAGATATTAGATACTTTAAGCCTTATAATAAACTAGAAGAAGCTAGTAATAACCTTATTATATATAATAGGAAGTAAACTATTTTCTATAATATTAAATTATAAATCTAGGTAGTTAAAGATTACCTATATTATACTAATCCTAGCTAGTAAGATATTATTTAGAAAAAGATTTAGATACTATTCTAAGGAGATATAATAGTATAGTATAGATAATATCTTAATATAGGTAAATAAACTACTATATTTAATAATATATTAATAGTATTTACTACTATATAAAAGGAATTTAGTATTTAAGTATAGGATATAATAGTATAGCTTAATAAAGTAGAATATATAAAGGAGGATATCTTAAATAAGGTCTCTTTCTATAAATTTATATTAAAGATTTTCTAGTATATAAGGGTAAATAGTAAAATAACTAATTATTAGCTCCTAGTATGCCTATATCTTAAGCTTTATCTAGGATTATATTAGATATACCTAGTTCTAACTAAAGATAATATAAGATTAGCCTATATTACTATAGTAGATAATAAAAGATATAACCTATATAACTATTTATATAGTAAAAGCTACCCTAAAGGTAAAAAGAGTAAAGGAAAGCTTAAGGTCTACTTTAATACTAAAATATCTAGTAGTAATTTAGAGAATAATAAGGATAAAGCATAAGCTAATTAGAATAGGCTATTAAATATATAGTTCC
>JFGX01000411.1:0-23106 GCA_000729855.1 Epichloe aotearoae | reverse complement strand
GTATAGTAAGATTTAATCTTACCTAAGTAAGTAGTAAATCCCCTAAACTAGAATTTAAACCTAAGAGTAATAAGGAAACTAAACTTATAGAAACTAAATTTAAAGATAAAGGTTTTAAAAGTAAAGGTAAGGATAAATTTAATAATATACTAGCTAAATACCTTATTAGGCTATTATAGGTGTATAAATAGATTATAAAGCTTAATTTTAAGCTATTATTTATTAGATTTAGAAAACCTAGTTCTAGAATAAATACCCTAAAGCTAATGCTAAAGATTAGGGTAGTAGTATATAAAAGGGTAATAGAAGAATTTAATACTAAATATAAAGGGAAAAGTATTAAGGGGATTAATTTTAGTAGATTTAGACACACTATATTAGGTTATAAGGCTAAAAGGTAGGATATTTAATATATAATATAGGCTTATATATATAAATTTACACTTAATAATACTATAATAGTATTAGATAGTCTAGAGGTGGATTTAAAGGATATATATTTTATATTATAGTAAAATATAGTTATCTAAATTTTTACTATATTTAAGGAGTAAAAAGCTATATTAAGTATAAGATAAGTAGCTATAAGGTAAGTAAAGAAACCTATAAACTATATTATAGTAAATCTAATAGAATATAAAGTAATAAGATAAGCAAAAAATTAGGTAAAAATAGTAGCTATAGCCTTTTATAATAGTATAATAGTTAAGCGTGGTTATTAGATAGCTATATATAATAGTATAGTATCCCTACTACTAAGAGCTAATCTATTAGCCCTCTAATTTATAGATAAATATAGCGTAGTAAATAGTATAATTATAGGGGGACTAGCTAGCATTAAGCAAGCTAATTTACTTTATATTAATATAGAGAGAGGACTAGCGTAAAAATTAGTTAAATTTTAATAGAATAAATAATAAAATAAATAATATAAATAAAGTAAAATTAATAACCTAGTAAACTAAATTAACTAAATTAACTAAGTAAATAAATAAGCTAATAGAATTAAGATAGAACTCTTAAAGGTAAAAAGAGTAGTAAAAAAAAGTATATAAAAGTGCCTAAGAAATAGAAGATAAGATAGCTAACCTAATAGAAGTAATAAAAGAGGAAGTAAAATCTATAAAAAAGAAGTTTATATAGGTAGTGTAAATATTAAAGGATTAGAAAGAGAGGATCCTATAGATTAATTTAGGTAAAATATTAGTAAATTTTAATAAATAACTTAATACTTTAAAATAAGATATAATTAATAAAAAGAAGTATAAGAAGAAAATAGTAGAATTAGTATTTATAATAGTAAAAATATAAGAAATAATTAATATTTAGATAGTAACTATTAATAAGCTATTATTAGAGTAAAAAGGAATTAAAGAAGATATAAAGAGAATAAAATTAACTCTAATAAAGGTAATTCTAGTGTCTTTAAACCTAGGAGAAACTAGTATATAGTAAGGTAAATTAGGCTAGTAAATACTAAGGTTAGGTAGTGTATAACTATAAATAGAAATAATTACACTAGAAATAGTAAATAAAAGGACTAACCTAACTAATAAGTAATAATAAACTAAGATCCTTACACTAGAAACGCTAAGTAAGAGGCTAAAGTTAACTAAAAAGCTAGGATTAAAGCTAAGAGAGACTTAAGTGGTTTTATAATAGCTAACGCTAAAAACACTAATACTATAGTAATTAACTAGGATATTACTAATAATATTAGGAAAATAGATAGAGATAGTAATAGAATAAATAGAAATAGTATTACTAGTAACTAGTAAGGTAGTAAAGAAAAGAATAGAAAAGGGAAATAAATTTACTAGGTTATTAGATTAAAATAAAGAATTTAGATAAGAATTAGAATAGTATTAGAAAGGGTAGTTAAAGAATAGAATATAATAGGTAAGGGAAGGAAATAGGTAAAACTAGTAAGGAAGGACTATAAAATATAGTAAAAGGAGTAATTAGCTCTAAGAATAGGAATTTATTATTTAATATAATAATTTAATTAATATTATTAGAGGATATATATTACTAGAAAACTATTATAAATTTTAAGTAATTTTATAGTAAAGGTAATTATAAATTTAGTAATAGGCACACTAAACCTGTTTTTCTTTTATTTAATTTTAATAAAGAGGAACATTTTTAGGTTACTTAGGATAGGGAGGTTAAATCTAGCTATAGCTCTATTAGTTATAACTAGGATAGTTATCTTTTAAGGCATGCCTAGCACTTATTATATAGTAGAATAAGCTTAATTATAAGGGATGTTTATAGGGCTAGATTTAGCACTCTAGTTAGAGGAATTAACTTACTTCTAATATTATATATTATACCTAATAGTAGCTTTTATAAGTAAAATTAGTACGACTTACGACTAGTTAAATCCGTCGGCCCCTCTAATGGATTTGACCCTACATCGTGCAGAGCCAGCACGTAACAAGTATAGTAATATATATAATATAGTAAGTACACTACTTTTCCTAAGTCTTTTAGTTCCTTTTTACTAATATTTCCCTAGGTAATACCTATAATAAAGGGTAATTTCCTTAATCTCTTAGCTATCCTAGATTAAGTCTAAGGCCTTATAGATACTCTTAGTAATAAGGTTAAGGAGAACCCTAAAGACTATATATTTTTAGAAGTAACTTACTTCTACTTTACTAAGTATTATTTAAATCTAATCCTAGGCTTTAACCACGCTAATATAGCCTACTATATTATATTTAGGCTAACTAGGGCTACTAAGGTCTACTAGGTTTATCTTTTCTTTATGTATTTACTAGCTTTTTACTTATATTTTAGGGTAGGTTATATTAGTTTTATATAACTAATATATTATATCTTAGCCGTAACTTCTAGTTATAATATTCCTAGGTCCTATCCTAGGGATAGTAAGTACTTTATTCTATTTTACTACCTATTTACTAATCTTTCTATAGCTAAATTACTATAATCTTATTACTACCTAGAAGGTAAGGATAACTTTATATTTATAGTCCTATAACCTAGGGTTTATACCCTAGGGCATAGTAAAACACCGCTTTTTCCTAGTAATATAGAAGGTAATTATAGTAGATAAGAATAAAGTTAAGTATCTTATTTATAGTAGTGTGGTTTTAATACATATAAGGGTAACTATAGAGGGGTTTCCCCTATCCCTCCCTTCCTTATAGGAATATTTTCTTTTATAATTTAGTAAGTAATCTAAGGTTATTTTTTTAATTAGAGTGTAATAGTAGCTAATAAGGCTAGGCCTTTTCTATAGTAACTTTATACCTTATTACCTATACCTTACTTATATCTTACTATGCTTCCTACTTATTTTGCTTTAATAAAAGGCCTAGATTATATATTAGGTACCTTCTATATCTTTTACTAGGACTTATTAGTTATATTTACTAGGCTAGCCTTTCTATTTTACTAGGTATTTATTACCTTTATATATTTTCCTATAGTCCTTAACTTCTTTAACTTTAAACTTATTATCTTTATCTTTAAGGTCTAGTATTAGTATTTTCTTATCTATAGTATTTTCCTAGTAATTCTATAGTTCTAATAGGCTAATATAGAATATATTATATAGCTAGCTATATTTATTAGGTAGCGCTAGTTAGTATGCTTATTTACCTATAGTATTAAGTATCTAAAATAGTCTAATAAATCTAGGGGTTAGCTTCTATTTTGCCTCCTTAAGCCTAATATTCTTTACTAATAGGAGTACTAGATCCCCTCTCTTAAGGGTTAGTAGCTAGTGCTATTAGTTATAGTACTTTACCTATATTTTAGTAGCCCTTACCTAGTTATATTTTATTTTCTCTCTAACTTTATATAATTTCTAGATATATATATAAGCTTCTAGCACCTTCCCCCCCTTAGTCTTGCCCCTAAGAGCTAGGTAAAACTTAGGTAAATAGCTTATAAGAGTATAGTTTAGGGAGTGCCTTATAGTCCTATTTATAGTATTATTATATATAAATTAGGCTATTAGGAGTAGCTTTAGCTAGATTTATTAGTTTTCCTTAATAAAGTATTAGAGGTAATACTTAAGTACTTAGTTTATTCTCTTTATTTACCTATTAGTTTAGGGGTAAAATACTATTAAAAGCCTTTACTTTATATATAATAGGTAGTATATATCTAACTAGAATTAGCTTATAAATACTAACCCTCTATTAGATATAATACCCTCTAGTGCTCTAAATTAGAGCTTAATTTCCTTATAGAATAATTCTACTAATTTAGCTATATAAATTATAGTAGTTATAAGGAGGAAGATAAAGTACTTAGTAAATTAGTCTATAATTACTAGGATTATATTAGTGTCTTAGTTACTAAGCTATATAAGTAGTAGTCCTATAATAAAATCTATTAAGATTTCTACTTATAATTACCTTAGTATTAGTAGTAATTTAAGGGTCCTATATAGGTAATACCTCCTAGCTACTACTTACTAGTATACCCTATAACTAAATATATAGTCTAAAATAGCTTTACTTATTACTAGCTACTAAAAGTAGTACTTTAATAGCTTAAGAGTATACTTAGTTCTAAAGTAACCTACTAGTAAATTATTATAGTATAGCTATAGAAGCTTCTATTATAAGATAAGCTCCTATAGAATAACTACCTAGGCTTTATATATTAGAAGACCCCTTATACTATATAACTATAGACTAGCTTTTCCTTTCCCTTTTACTAAGGAGTTAACCTTACTTTCTTACCTTTATAAATCTAGATTTTAGTCCTATACCTTTTATAGTAGTTATACTAATAGTTTATTTAGCCTAGATTAGTAAGGATTTAGTAATATAATAGCCCCCTAGATCTCTTATACTATACTAATATCTTAGATATATACTACCTTCTCCTTAAAATTACCCTTATCTAGCTAACCTTTTACTAGATTTATAGTAGCTAACTAGCCTTTTACCTAGGCTACTCTTACCTTTATAGGTTCTAAGACTAGTGCTATACTATAACTTCTTTAATATATTAATATCTCTTTTTCTACTACTTTAGTAGCTACTATTTTCTTCTAAAGCTCTAGTAAAAGTACCTTATTTAATATAGGTTTACTCTTATAATTAGACTTTCTTAATAGTATATCTATAGGGTTACTCTTCCCTAGTCTATATTTAATTATAAAATAGAAAGGGTAAAGAAATATATACTAATATACTTACCTTCTATTTAACTTCTACTACCTTATAAAGGTCTATAAATTATAGTAGTCTAAAAAAACCTTTACTAGTGTCTTTATACCTTTAATATAGTATTACTAGTATTTAAATAACTTTACTATAGTAAGTAACTCTTAATTAGCTATACTATAGTTATATTTAGTGTTTATAAACTTCCTTAACTAAAAGGCTACTAAATACTAATAACCCTTATTATCTTACTAAGATAGGATTCCTACTATAATAAAGACTAAGGTATTTATCTTAATATATACTAGTTAACTTAGGTTATAATATTAGAGAAGAGGCACTTACTAAAAGGTATCTTTTAGCTAGCTAAATACTAGCTACTCCTTTACTTTAAATATAAACCTCCTAGTCTAAATACTATTTTAACTACCTTTTATTAATATATAAAGGGGTACTATAATTCTAGAGTATTTATAGATAAACTATTAGTAAAAGTTATAGAATCTAAGGAAAAACTATATATCTTTAAAGCTTATAGGCTTTTTCTATTCCTAGATTATACTAACTCTATATATATCTATTAATATCCTATTAACTAATAGAATAAACCCTAGAAATTCCACTAACTCCTAGTAAAAGAAATACTTAAAGGGTTTTATATATAACTTTACTAACCTTATATACTCTAAAACTTCCTTAATATATATAGTATATTTCTCCTATATTTTAGAGAAAATAAGGATATTATCTAGATATACTATATAAATAGTATTAACTAGCCTATAAAGTACTTTATAAATATAGCTTTAGAAGGTAGCTAGGGTATTAGTTAACCTAAAAGGCATTATAAGGTATTTATAGTGTCTATAGTATATATAGAAGGCTATCTTCTATTTATTACCCTCTTTAATATAGATTTAGTAGTATATATTCTTAATATTAATTTTTAAGAAGAAATAAGCCCCTTAGTATTAGTTAAGGATCTTTAAAATTAGGGGGAAAGTGTAGTAATTCTTCTATATTACCTTATTAAGTCCTTAGTAATTTATATATAATTAGAGTATTCTATCCTTCTTTAGTATAAATAGGATAGGCATACCTATAGGACTCTTAGAGGGTCTTATCTAGCCTTTCTTTAGGTTATTATTAATATATTCTTAGAGCTCTCTTAGTTTACTTTAGGAAAAAGGATAGATTAGTCTATATAGGGGTGTAGCCCTAGGTATAAGGTTAATTATATAGTTAGGTATCTTCCTTAATAGTAGGCTCCTTACCTTATCTAATATAAATATATCTTAGAACTTATATAGTTCCTTTAGAATATCCTTAATAGTTCTATATACTTTTACCTTCTCCTTATCTTTAAGGGGGATAAACTTATCTTCTATAACTCCTATAATAGTATATATAATAGTCTTATTATATATTACCTTTATAAACTTATAGGGAGTTAGTAGTAAAAAGGCTACTTTTCTTTTCTTAAATTACTATTCTTATAAATATAAATAAAGGTATATATATTCTTCTATAAGTATATATATTCTAATTAATATAGGGCTTCCCTAGACTCTTAGGTTCTTATTAATAGCTATATATAGTAGCTTAAGGTTTTTCTTCTTACCTCTTAAGTTTTTAATTATAATAAGTACCTTATAAACACTATATTAAGGGACTATAAGGGCCCTTACTACCTTAAGGATAGGTACTATAGCCTTAGCCTTATTAAGCTTATATATTTATATAAACTAGGCGCTAATAATATTAATCTTAGTATAGCTATTAAGATTAGCTACTATTTTAATATCTTTATACCTATAAATAGTAACTAGTATATAAAATTAATACCCTACTAGTACCTAAGTAATTAAGGTAAAGGTAAGGGTATTTACTTTTACCTTAGGAAGTTTCCCTAGCCTTCTTACTAGTCTTTCTTTAGCTTATTATAATTATAGAAAAGGTATTTTATACTACTATAGTTATAATACTACTTCTTATCCTAGGTTTTATTATTATTTAGGTATATAGCTAGGGTCTTTTCTTTATCCTTATTCTTCTAATCCTTATAAGGCCTATAGCCTTATAGGGAATTATATCTAGGATATTAGGGAGCCTTATATAAGCCCTTATCTCCTAAGTTACTTAGCTTTTACTTATTCTTTAATATTACCTCCTAGAATTACTAGGTAAGTTATACTACCTTTTCTTAGGTTATTCTAGTAATAGATAAATATAAGTTAATATAGTCCTATAGGTTAGGGAGTAATTTTATAAAAAATATAAGGGCTTAGATCTTTTCTAGGGCTCTTTCTAGGTATTTCTCTAGTAAATCTAGGAAGATACTAAATTTAATAGGGCTTTAACCCTCTTATTACTTTATATTCTCTAGCTATATAGCTATCTATATATTATAGTTTATAAAATCCTTAAGTAATATAAGGGTCTAGGTCTAGAACTTATCCTAGTTATCTTTAGGGTAATCCTAGCTATTAGCTAGTTATTCCTTAATATATTAGTTCTATCTTACCTAATAGTTTATATATATATAGTTAAGTATAAAGAGTGTAAAGGGCTTGGGCTTTGCCTAAGCATAAGCCATACTGCACGTAAGGGGGAGGTAAATAGGGGTAGCTAGGGTATAAAAAGGAGGCTAACATAAGGTAGCTAGGGGGTATAAGGGGCACCGCTAGGGATAGCTTCCTACCCTTTTCTTCTTCCTTTCTTAAGCTTCTTAATATTATACTAATGCCTTACTATAGTTACCTAGGGGCTAGTCCTTAATAATTAAGAAGCTTCCTTTAGTCTAAAAAAGAAAGCTACTAAATAATAGAAAAAGGGAAATAATAATATAACTAATAGACATACTTTAACTAGAACACTAGCCTAATCTAGGGACTATAACCCCCCTATCTAAGGCTATATTACCACTAGAGGCTTATAATGCCTAGTTTAAAACACTTTAACTTATACTAAAATAGTAAGTAAGAGTAATTAAGAACCTATAATAATATATATATATAAACCTAGAGCTAGTAACTTAACTAGCTTTCCTATTAAATACTCCTATAAAGCTAATAGTCCTTAACCTAGACTTTACTATACTACCCTTAGGCCTAGGTTTACTACCCCTAATATTATAAATCTAATAAAAACTAATCCTAATAGGTAATCTATATAATAGTAATAAGATTATATTTACTACCTAGAAGTTCCTAATATAATATAAACTAGAAGTAAATAAGGACTTTATTAGAACCTAAAAGGATTAATAGATATTTATTTACTAGAACCTATTATCTAAGGTCTAGGCTTATATAGCTATATACTTTAAAGTAAGCTACCTTAGTAACTATAACCTAGAGGCCTTTCTTAGCTATTTAGAAACCTTATATATAAACCCCTATAAATAGGAGATAGCCCTAATAGAGCTTAATTAAATAGAATAAGAGGTAGGAGAGGTATTTACTATATTTTTTATCTACTTTAAATAGAAGCTTTCTTTAGTAAGGGGGGCTTATTAGACTAAGGATATTAAGCTAGCTAAGCTATAATATACGCTTAATAAACACATAAGGAAGACCTCTATTAGCAGAGGAGTTAGCTAAATAGAGTACTATATAGCGATTACCTAATACTATAGTATAGTAGTGAATATTAAGTCTTTAGCCTTAGAGGAAAAATATTAGAACTAGTATAGGCCCTAGCTAGCCTAGCCTATACCTTAATAGGTAGATTATAAGGGTAATACGCTAATAATAGGGGTATATACTATAATAACCTAGTAGAATAAGATAGATAAGAAGAATAAGGGCCCTAAGAAGAATATAAAGTAGCTAAGGGCTAAATAGGTAACTAAAGCAGAGTTAACTAAGCACTACTAGGAAGGATACTACCTATATTATAGATCTAAGGATTACTATATCTAGAAGTATACCTTCCTCCTACCTTACTAACTAAAGGTCTAAATTAATATATATAGAGTAGATATAGATAGCATAGATAAGGGGGCTATAACTAATACCTTAGAAAATAAGTAGCCCCTAAGTAAAGCCTTATATAGGGGTAGAGGGGCTAGCTAGTAGCTATAGATTTAGATAAGTATAGCTAGTATATAAACGTAGATAGGGATATAGAATAATATATAGACTAACTACCTTTCTTAATCCTAGTACTCTTTAATATATATTTTTATATTAATATCTAGATTAATTATAGCTATAATTACTATAGTACTATAAGTAAATTAGCAGTAAGGTAGCTTAGCCTAGAGCTTATATAACTACTAAAATATAGGTAGGTCTATACTATAGTAGAAATAGAGAGGAGGGGGATGTAATAGAGGGAAGACTCCTCCTCTATTACCTATATAGTATATACTAGAATTAACATTAATAGCTAGGAGTTATTAGTATATTTATATATTATCCTAGGCCTTACCTAAGATATAATATTTAGGATACTATAGCTAAAATACTATAAGGTAGTAATTTATATAGTAGAATAGTAGCTAGTTATTAGGGTAGTAGAGGGCCTTTATATATTAGAGGCCGCTAAGTAGGAGGGAGAACCCCTAGTGTAGGGGATTATTAGATCCTTATACACTATAGAGGCATAATAGGTATAATAGATAAAGGATACTATAATAAGGTTTATTACTATAAGCCTTAAGGAGATAATAATAGTACTATAGATTATAGCGCCTAAAATAACACTAAATAGTCTAGATATAGCTATAGTACTAGAGAAATTAGTAGACTTTATAGACCTTTTTAATAAGGCTAAGGCTAATAGCCTGCCTCCCTATAGGGGTTCTCTTAATTACTATATATAGTTATATAAGAACTTAAATAGGTCCTAACTAGCACTCCTATAGGGGCTATTATATAATATACTAAGGGACTAGCTCTTAGAGGTTTAGCGCTAGATTATAGACCTTATAGATAAAGGATAGATCTATACTAGCTCCTTATTAGCTATAGCTCTAGTTTTTCTTATTAAAAAATTAAATAGAGAATAGTATTTCTATATAAACTATTACACACTTAATAAGATAATAGTATAGGACTACTACCCACTCCTATTAATTAAGAAAACCCTATGCTCCCTCTCCTAGGTATACTAGTTTATAAAGGTAGATATTTATATAGTATTCTATAAACTATAGATAGCTAAGAGTAAGAAGTACCTTATAGCCTTTTATATAAGGTTTAGGTTATTTAAATAGCTAGTTTACCTATTTAGCCTAGCTAGTATACTAGTAACCTTCTAATACTATATTAATAAATCCTTAGGGAATATATTAGGAGATTTTATAATAGTATATCTTAATAATATCTTAGTTTATTTAGGGAGGTTAAGGAAGGACTATATAGTAAAGGTTTAACTTATACTAGGGCGCTTAAGGGCTATAGGATTATACCTTAACCTTAATAAGTCTATATTTACTATAAAGGAGGTCTAATACCTAGGGTATATTATTATAGTAGGCTATTTAATCTATCCTAATCTAGTAAAGGTAGTAGCTATAAGAGAATAGGTAGTACCTATAAAACTATAGGGGGTCTAAAGCTTTTTAGGGTTTATAAACTTTTACTATAACTTTATTAGGAACTTTTTAGAGTTAGTAGCACTACTTATATAACTTACTAAGAAGAATACCCCTTTTTATTAGGGACTAGAGAAGAATAATACTTTTAAGAGGTTAAAAGATACTTTTATTATATATCTAGTCCTAGTATAATAGGACCTAGATTATCCCACAGTAGTAGAGGCAGACTATTTAGGCATAGCCCTTAGCAGGTGCCTTTTATAATAGGGACCTAATAATATAATATACCTAGTTACTTACCACTCTACTAGCCTTATAGCTTTATAAAAGAACTATATAATCTATAATAAAGAACTATTAGCTATTATCTTATGCTTAAAGGCATAGTTAGCAGAGTTATAGGGCATTTCCTATCTATTTACTATTTATATAGACTATAAGAACCTAGAGCACTTTATAACCCTAAGGTTAATATTAGAATAGTAGGCCTAATAGGTAGATATACTTATGCTATTTAATTTTTATTTACGCTATAGGCCTAGTATATAGGTTTAATAACTAGATACTTTATCTTAAAGGGAATAAGACTAATAAGGAGTAACTTTAAGAATAGGATAGGTCTTATAATCCCTTACTATTACTTAGCTATTACTATTACTAGGAGCACACTAGGATAAGTCTAATATAGAGCTATACTAGTTATATATACCCCTACTACTAGTAAGGGAGGCTCTCTTTACTAATAAGCACCTCTAGGCTCTCTAGGACTAGGCTATTATATTAGATCCTATATATAGTATCTAACTAAGGGCTATTTAGGAAGGTACCTAGAGGTTTCCCCTAGGGGTAATAATAAGAGAGTAGGTAGTAGACTACTCTATAAGTGCCTATAGAGCGCTTTAATTTTAAGAGTATATATAGGTCCTAGCTTAGGAGCCCCTTATAATAACCTTTATATAATAATGCTATAACTTACTAGTAGTAGGATACCTAGGCTATAATACTATATTCTAGATATTATAGTAATAGTTTTATTAGGATAGGATATTATAGGATATTACTAGGTTTATTTATAATTACTACTATATTAGTAGTTATAAGAGCTATTAATAGCGCTAGGGCTTACTAAAGCCCTTACTAATTCCTAACTAGTTCTAGTTATAGATCTCTATTAACTTTATAATAAACCTACTAGTATTATCTCTAGAGAGGCTATAGTACCTTATAGTAATTATAGATAGACTCTTAAAGTTTATATAGCTAGAGGCTATAATCTCTATTAGGGCTAAGGAGTATATAGAATAATTTAAGATAGTCTAGTAGAGATTTAGAGGGTTTCCTTAGTTTATTATTATAGATTAAGAATTAGACTAGTTAGGGAAGTTCTAGATAATATTATACTCCCTAATAGGGATTAACTAGTTACTTTCTATATTATATTACCCCTAGACTAATAGTAGTATAGAATAGGCAAACTAGGAAGTGTAGGTAATCCTATATATAATAATCTCCTTCTTATAGTATAACTAGCCTAAATACCTTATTACTTACTAACTTATAATAAATAATAGAACCTCTTTAGTTACTAGGGTAAGCCTAAATAGATTACTTTATAGTTATAACCTAGAGCCTATCTAGTCCTAGCCTAACTATTCTACCTCTATAATTACACTAAAGGGTAGAGCTATTTAATTCCTAAGTTACCTCTAAGAGGGTACTCTCTTAGCTTAGGCTATAATAGCTTATATATAGTAATAGTAATAGAATACTATATTAGTATTAAGATACCTAGTAGAATATTTCTAGGTTAGGGATAAAGTATAGTTATTACTTAAAAATATTAAAATAAACTATCCTTTAAGAAAACTTAACTAGGTAGCTACTAAGTATATAGTTATAGAAATACTATCTTTACTTATAGTCTAGTTAGATATACTAAAGGGTATTTATCTAGTTTTCTATATTAATCTTATTAAAAGGGTAGTAAAGAATCCACTTCCTAGCTAAAAACTATAGGACTTATACCTAGGTCTAGAATAGATCCTAGTAAAGAATAATAATAAACTTATTAAGAAATATTAGGTAGAATAGATCTTAGTGGCTTAGAATACACTAGAATAAGGTAGGAGATAGAATATCTTAGTTAAGTAGGTAGGGTATATATAACTAATATAGGAACTATTAGAGAGTATAGATAAGATAAAAGCCCTTAATAAATTTAAGGTAGAATAGGGTAATATATAAGTTAATAATAAACTAAATTAATTTTAGAAAACTTATCTACCTATAGAGACTTCTACTAGTACCTAAGGCATAAATATACTACTACCTACTATTACTTAGGCATTACTACTATCTACTATATTATAGATATTACTTAATTCCCTAGAGGAACTTAGGTTAATAGGCCCCTCCTCCGCTTAGGGGCTAGTTAACACTAACCTATATATAGGAGGGGCATAGGTAGATATATATAGTAGTTAGAGCTACCTACTATAGGTACTACCTAGGTTCTAGATAGTATAATTAAGAGGTATAAAATAAGTATATATAGGAGGGGCACTAGCTAGAGATATACTTAGAGGGCTATAAAGAGGGGGACCACTAGTCCTAGCTAGGGGCTAGCTAGCTCTAGAGGAGTAAGGGGTATATCTATAGGTAGGACTTACTTTAGAAGTAAGTTAGAAACACTATTAATAATAATAAGAAGGTAAGTTATTACTTACTTTAATATATTAAAGATAGCACTAATTACTACTATAGTAGTAAGAAAAAAGTATATAAAGGAGGGCTATAAACTACTTATAGAATTCCTTATATATAGTAGTTAAGCTACTAACTACCTACTAATTTTACTAGAATAAAACACTAGTAACCTACTATATAGAATTCCCTATACTATAGCTAGCTAAGGGACTAGCACTAATATATAAAGTAATATTAAGGCTAGTTATATTTATAGTAGGTAAGTTTATAGATAAAGAGAGCCTAAGGGCTAAATAAACTAGTGCTAGATTAAATTAAGCCTAGTTTAGTAAAGTAGTCTACTAGCTTATAAGATAGTAAAACTTCTAGGATAGGATAGGTATTTTCTTCTTAGTATCTAAGGTCTTTAGGACACTAGAGATAAGGATATAAGTGCCTATAGTAATTTTAGCTTTAAGGTCCTTAAGAGCATATTAAAGTTAGAGATTAGTAGAAAGGAGCCTAGTTAACTAGATATAGGTAATATAATTCTACTAATAAGGAGAATAGGACTCCCTACTTTTAGGGGGGTAATAGTTTAAAATACTAGTAGTAAGGGATTATTTAATATATAGCCTATATAGGCGCTAAACTAATATAGGAGTAGTATACTACTTATTATTAGAGTCCCTTTTTATAAGGAACTTGCTAATAAAATAGGCTAGGGGTATTACAGGCCTAGTTAGGGGAGCAGAAGGAATAAGTAAATTATAAGGTATATCTAATAAGTAAATAATTAATAGTAGGATAGAATTAAGGTAATAAATTAAGAAGGTATAATAGGACTATAATATTTAGAGAATATATTATATAAGAGAAGGTAAAGCTATATAAGGGAAATAAGTAAGATATTTATATAGGGGATTTATACCTATATTAGGTAAGTTATAGATAGGTAGGGGTAGGGTAGTTATTATTATAATAAACAAAGGCTAGTAGGATAGATATGTTATATATACCACTAAATAATAGGTAGGGGCAGGGCTAATATTATTATAATAATAAAGAGAGGCTAGGTAGAATACATATTATAGACTTATAAAAACAAGGGGGATTAGCTAGGATGTATTATATATACTACTAAATAATAGATAGGGGGTAGGGCTAATATTATTATAATAATAAAGAGAGGCTAGGTAGAAAATAGGTAGGAAACCTATTAGGAGGAATAAGGGGGAGACCTATAGTTAATAGGTAAGTAAGGGTATATATAAAGGGCTTAGGCTTTGCCTAAGCATAAGCTATACTACACATAAGGGGGAGGCAGATAGGGGTAGCTAGGGTACAAAAAGGGGGCTAACATAAGGCAGCTAGGGGGTATAAGGGGCACCGCTAGGGATAGCTTCCTACCCTTTTTCTTCTTCCTTTCTTAAGCTTCTTAATATTATACCAACGCCCTACTGCAGTTGCCTAGGGGCCAGTCCTTAACAGTTAGGGATAAAGTATAGTTATTACTTAAAAATATTAAAATAAACTATTCTTTAAGGAAACTTAACTAGGTAGCTACTAAGTATATAATTATAAAAGTACTATCTTTACTTATAGTCTAGTTAGATATACTAAAGGGTATTTATCTGGTTTTTTATATTAACCTTATTAAAAGGGTAATAAAGGATTTACTTCTAAGCTAAAAACTATAGGACTTATACCTAGGTTTAGAATAAGTTCTAGTAAAGAATAATAATAAACTTATTAAAGAATATTAAGTAAAATAAATCTTAGTAGCTTAGAATATACTAGAATAGGGTAAGAGATAAAATATCTTAGTTAAGTAAGTAAGGTACTTATAATTAATATAGGAATTATTAGAGAGTATAAATAAGATAAAAGCTCTTAATAAATTTAAGGTAAAATAAGGTAATATATAAGTTAATAATAGACTAAATTAATTTTAAAAAACTTATTTACTTAAAGAGACTTTTACTAGTACCTAAGGTATAAATATATTACTACTTACTATTACTTAGGTATTACTACTATTTACTATATTATAAATATTACTTAGTTCCCTAGAGAAACTTAGGTTAATAAGCTTTTTTTTTGCTTAAGGGCTAGTTAATACTAACCTATATATAGGAGGTATATAAGTAAATATATATAGTAGTTAAAGCTACTTACTATAAGTATTACCTAGGTTCTAGATAGTATAATTAAGAGGTATAAAATAAGTATATATAAGAAAGGCACTAGCTAAAGATATACTTAGAGGGCTATAAGAAAAAAGACTACTAGTCCTAGCTAGGGGCTAGCTAGCTCTAGAGAAATAAGGGATATATTTATAGGTAAGACTTACTTTAGAAGTAAGTTAGAAGCATTATTAATAATAATAAGAAAGTAAGTTATTACTTACTTTAATATATTAAAGATAGTACTAGTTATTACTATAGTAATAAGAAGAAAGTATATAAAGGAAGGCTATAGATTACTTATAGAATTCCTTATATATAGTAGTTAAGCTACTAACTACTTACTAATTCTACTAGAATAAAATACTAATAACTTACTATATAGAATTCCTTATACTATAGCTAGCTAAGGGACTAGTACTAATATATAGAGTAATATTAAGGCTAGTTATATTTATAGTAAGTAAGTTTATAAATAAAGAGAGCCTAAGGGCTAAATAAACTAGTGCTAGATTAAATTAAGCCTAGTTTAGTAAAGTAGTTTACTAGCTTATAAGGTAATAAAACTTCTAGGATAGGATAGGTATTTTCTTCTTAGTATTTAAGGTCTTTAGAATACTAAAGATAAGAATATAAGTACTTATAGTAATTTTAGCTTTAAGGTCCTTAAGAGTATATTAAAGTTAGGGGTTAGTAAAAAGGAGCCTAGTTAACTAAATATAGGTAATATAATTTTACTAATAAGAAAGATAAAACTCCTTACTTTTAGGGGGGTAATAGTTTAAAATACTAGTAGTAAGGGATTATTTAATATATAACTTATATAGGCACTAAACTAATATAGGAGTAGTATATTACTTATTATTAGAGTCCCTTTTTATAAGAAACTTACTAATAAAATAGGCTAGAGATATTATAGGCTTAGTTAGGGAAGTAGATAGAATAAGTAGATTATAAGGTATATCTAATAAGTAAATAATTAGTAGTAAGATAGGATTAATATAATAAATTAAGAAAGTATAATAAGACTATAATATTTAGAGAATATATTATATAAGGAAAGGTAAAGCTATATAAGGGAAATAAGTAAGATATTTATATAGGGGATTTATACCTATATTAAGTAAGTTATAAATAAGTAGGGGTAGGGTAGTTATTATTATAATAAATAAAGGCTAGTAGGGTAAATATATTATATATATTATTAAATAATAAGTAAGGGTAAGGCTAATATTATTATAATAATAAAGAGAGGCTAGGTAAAATATATATTATAGACTTATAAAAATAAGGGGGATTAGCTAGGATATATTACATACACTACTAAATAATAGGTAAGGGTTAGGGCTAATATTATTATAATAATAAAGAAGGGCTAGGTAGAAAATATATAGGAAACCTATTAGAAGGAATAAGGGGGAGACCTATAGTTAATAGGTAAGTAAGGGCATATATAAAGAGCTTAGGCTTTACCTAAGCATAAGCTATACTATATATAAGGGGGAGGTAAATAGGGGTAGCTAGGGTATAAAAAGGGGGCTAATATAAGGCAGCTAGGGGGTATAAGGGGCACTGCTAGGGATAGCTTCCTGCCCTTTTCTTCTTCCTTTCTTAAGCTTCTTAATATTATACCAACGCCCTACCGCAGTTACCTAGGGGCTAGTCCTTAACAAAGAGGATCTTTTAGTTATTATATTAGTACTTCTTCTTTACCTCCTTAAAGGTATAGTTTAGGTTATTTAACTATATCTTATACTTCTATAGATTTATAGGGTATTAAAGGTTAGTAATATTCTAGACTTTAACCTCTTAGCTACTAAGACTTAAGAATATACTAGCCTTTTAGCCTCCTTTTACCCTTTTCTTTTCTTTTTTAAGTTATAATAAGTTAATAAGTTCCTATTCCTATTCTTATAGTTTCTTAAGTTACTTAAGCTAGGTAATTTACTCTCTAATTATTACCTTTTCTTCTCTAGTAATAAAAGGTTTAGTCTTAGTTAAAATCCCTATAAAATATAGTATATTCTTACCTATAGTATTACCCTTATTTATCTAGTCCTAGTTAATATATAGTATTACTTTAGTAAATTATATAGTTCTCCTTCTTATATTACTCTTAGGTAGCTAGTAGGAGAAGCTTTAGAATTATAAGAATAAGAGATAGCTAGGTAAGAGATATAGGGGCACTTATATATTAACTAAAGCTTACTAGGTCTAAGTGTGTTATATATATAAGTCACTAGCTTATAGCTAGCGGCTTGCTAGTGTTACGTAGACCTAGCCCTAGAACGTGGTGTGCCTATTAGGTGGTGCGCTAGTGTTATAAGTGGGCCTCACAGAAAATAACTAGCTAGGGATAGACTTTTATCTTAGCTAGTTAAGTAGTAAGACTATTATATAGTAAGGATTAATTATACCCTTATAAGTATAATATACCCCCTTAGGGGACCTTATTTAAGGTTCCTTATAATAATTCTAAATTAATAAAATTAGTTAAATTAATATAGTAATATTTAAATTAATTCTATAGTGTAAAAATATAGTTAATTAGTTATAATCTTATCTAAATTAAGGTTATTATATAATACTTATTCTTTAGGTTTTTTACTAAGTATATTAGAGAGTAGTTATATAAGCCTTAATATCTTATAGAAGCTTATAAAAGTATTTCTTATAAGAGGATTTATAAGGCTATTAGTAATTATCTCTTTAGTAATAATCTAGGTAATATTAAAGGTTTCTTTTATAATCTCTTAATAAAGCTAGTAATAATAAATATTTATATACTAGAGCTTTATAATAAGCTTAATAAACTCTTCTTTAAGAAGATAAATTATCTATATATTATTATATTTAATTTTAAGTATATTATCTCCTAGGTATAGCTTAACCTTTTAATATAATTATCTAAAGGCTATAAGCTCTTTACTATAGTAAGAAAACACTAAAAGCTTTACTTTAGTTAATAATATTATTATAATAGCTTACTTACTTACCTTAAAGAGTATAGGTTTTTTAAAAAGCTTTATAATATAGCTTTATAAGCTTTTTTATATTATAGTATTATTAGTAAAAGAAGTATTACTATATATCTCTAATTTAGGGTTATTACTATTATATTTAATTACTAGGTTTACCTATATATACCTATACTTAAAGGCTTTTTTTACTACTTTTATATACTATAGCCTTAGGCTTTATAGGTATTATAAGAGTTATAAAGCTATAAAAGTAATATTAAGTCTTAAAACTATTATTAGATATAATAGGGTTTTAATTAGAGATTAATATTTCTTTAGATCTTATATACTAACCTTTTCTTTAAAAGGTTTTAGTAATATAGTAATTATTAGAGCTATAGGCCTTTATTATAAGATCTTTATATTAAATTTAATAGCTACTTTATCCTAATAAGACTTCTAATTTAGCTATACCTTCCTATTAGTATAATCTCTAATAACTTTAATACCTAGGAACTATTATAGCTCTCTAAGGACGCGGGACAGGCTTGGAGTAGGGGCGGAAGGGACTCACATCGAGATTCTTGGCTAAAACACGCTCTAGCTGTTTTATAGTTATAGATTTTCGCGGATAACGCTCTAAAACCACGGTTTCCTAGGTAGGTTAGAACTAGAAACACACTAGAATTAGGAAACTTATAGGCTCTAGTGCTATCTTACTAGAATTATTCTTATTCTATATTAAATATTAGTAATTAAACTAAATCTAGCCTAGAGTAGCCTTAAATAGCTTTAAAAAGAAAAAGAACCTATAGGAAGTTTAATAAAAAAAAAGAGATTAGAACCCTATAAAGGGAAAAACCCTCTCTTATACTTACTAAAGGGGGGGGGGGGGGGATAGAATAAAAATATAGCTTAAAAAATAAAGTATAATAAGATTAACTAAATAAATAATGCTTAAGTAGCTTTAACCTAGGACTACCCTAGACTTATATTAAACTTACTTTTCTCTTATAGTATATAAATAAAAATAAGTACTTAGGCTTTATAAGACTTATAGGCTAGAACTAGGTTAGACTTAGTAAAAAAGTAAGGCTTTAAAAAAGTTAGTAAAAAAGTAAATAAGAAGTAAATTAATATTATAAACCTAAATTTACTATATATATAATAACGCTAAGAGGCCTAGGATAGGCTTACTATAGGCCTAGGCTAGCGCTAAAAGGGGACTAAAGGCACTAATTATAATATATTTTCCTTTTTCTTTTATTTTCTAAGGGATAAGGCTAGTATAAGCTAGTAATAATTACCTATAATAGGCTATATACTTTATAGCGTAGGCCTATAATAAGGGTAGCGCTAGCCTAAATATAGATATAGGAGGGTTTTTCTTCCTATCTTAGGGTTTTCCCTTTTAACTAAGTAGCTGGAGTACTAGTAATAGCTATATAGTAAGCTAACTAGCGTAAATAATATATATATAGCTCTCTAAGGTCCTTAACTTTATATTTTATAAAGAGTCTTACTCTAAATTTATTATATAAAGATAATTTTACTTTAGTAAATAAGGCTATAAGGTTATTTATATAGAAGAAGATAATTAGATTATCCTTAATAAATATATAAGGGTCCTTAAAAATCTATATAAAGCCTTTACTAACTAGCTAGCTAATTAGCTCTTTTATCTATAGAAAAGGCGCTCTTTATAGCCTATAGATTACTTTAAGAAGCTTTAGATAGGCTTATTTATCTTTATAGCCTAGAGATATATTATAGTAAACCTCTTTATTAAGATCTAAATTTAGAAATACTATAATAAAGTTATACTAGTATACTTCTAGGTTAAAGTAGTATATAATAGCTATAAATAGCCTAAAGGTATTAGTAGCTAGGGTTACTACTTAAGTTAATAAATAACTCTTTAGTTAATAATTTCTAAGAATATAGAGATAAGCTTTATATTATAGGAGGTAACCTTACTTATCTAATTTATAGGAAAAAACCTAAGTAAAGGCCTAGAAGCTTTATATATATAAGGATTTTAGATCTAGATACCTTTATAGCTACTTTTTTATTAATAATCTTATTAAATTCCTTATCTTATACTTTATAAACCTCTTTTTCTTTTAGATAACTAGCTAAATAGTTATAATAAGCTAGAGAAAAAGGAAGCCTAGATATATAAGGCTTTTCTTTACTTTTAGGTCCTAGCCTAAAAGCTATAGTAAAAGCTTTAAGATTATTATAATCTTATAGATTTATTAAAATTTTATAATTATTACTACTATTAGGTAGGTTAAGTAAATTATTAATACTTAATAATATATAATCTATAAAATCTAGTAATTACCCTAGTAAATTTAAAGGAGTTAGTAGATTTAATTCTTAGCTTTCTTTTTTCTTTTCTTTATAATCTAGCTAATTATAACTAATAGAAGTTTTTACTTATTAAACCTAATTAAGTAATTATTATAGTAATAAAGGGTATACTATCTATAGAAGCCCTATATTAGAGCTTTTATCCTTATTATCCTTAACTAGCTCTCTAAGGAAGCGTTTTTTAATCTCTTTTATTATTAATAATAAGCCTCTTTCTTAAGTATAGAAAATAGACTTATTAAAGGTAATATAGCTTAATAAAAACTAGTAGTTTCTCTTTATTATTAGTACCTAGATAAGGTATTAGGTAGAGGAGATATATCTAGTAAGATATCTAATATAAGCTCTCTAAGTAAGCTTTAGACTTACCTTATAAAGCTTACTTTATATTATTATAAATACTTTATAACTAAATACTTATAAATAAGCTATAGAGGCTTTTAGCTTCTCTAGTAAGTAACTCTATTAAAGCTTATTATCTTTTAACTACCTATTTAATACTTATTAAGGTAATTACTAGTTAAGTAGCTTTTAAGGTATATAGTTTAAGATATAAATAGCTACTTTAGTAGCTATAGGCTAGAGGTCTTCTAGGAAGCCTAATTATATTATAAGAGTTATTATAACCCTTATTATTACCTCCCTAGACTATTTAGTGTACCTATTTTAATATAGGTAAGCTAGGCTAGACTTTCTAATAATAATATCTTTATTCTTAATATTCTCTTCCTACTTTTTAGTCTAGAAGATAGTCTTACTATTAGTTATTATAACTATAATATAAATACTATATACTCTTATATATATAGCTTCTAGCTAATTAAAGTAAAGTATAATATCTATCTTTAAGGGAATTATAAAGATATAATATAGCCCTATAGCTTTATAGGTAAAGAGAGTAATATATTAGTCTTTATTATACCCTAATAATTAAGTAAAGAGATTAAAGAAGACTACCTAGAGTAGCCCTAAAGGTAAGGATCCTATCTAAGAAACTTATAATATTTACCTCTATACCTTAAATATTTAGTAAACCTTATATTTATTAGTGCTTCTTTCCTTTAAAGGAATTTAAAGCTTCTAAAGCACTTAATCTATTATATCTTTACCTAGATATACTAATCTAGTGTGCTATAGGTTTATAAGCATTATTATAATAGTCTTTAGGTCTTATAAATCTCCCTTAATAGTAAAAGCCTTTAATAAGCTTAATCCCTTTATATATAGCTATATACTAATAATCTAAGTTTAAAATATCTCCTAATTACCTCTTACTAAGTCTATTACCTTTCTAGTAAGGTTATTTTACCTTATTCTCTTTTATATAAGTAATTAAAGAGATATAAGGTTTATAAAGAATAATAATTAGTACTAGGCCTTTAATAAGGTAAGGGTCTAGCTATCTATTAAGATAATCCTACCTATACTAATACTATAAGCCTTAGTAATACTATAACTTACTTAAATTCTAGGCTACTTACTATAATTAAAGTCTATAAACTAGTATTTATTATTAAAGATATAGATTAAGGTCTTACTATTAAGTATAACTTATAATTTACCCTAGGTAAAAAAAGCCTTTATAAACTCTTCTATAGCTATAAATATAGTATTATCTTCTTTAGGTTTCTTTATATTATTATTCTTTAACTATATATTATATACCTTTTTTATATTATTATTCTTTAACTATATATTATATACCTTTTTTATATTATTAGGTTAATAATTTATTACTTCTTTTACCTTTTTTAATAGTTCTTTATTAACTTTCTAATCCTTTAGTAAGTAAAGTATTTTATAGGTTTTTTATAAGTCCCTTAACTTCTTTACCCTATATTTTTTATAGTAAATATAAGAATCTTTTTTTATTCCTTTCTTTTTTTTAGTTTTATTCTTTACTTTACTATTAAGAGTTAGCTTAGCTCTAAAGGTATTACTAGTTTTTACTTAAGACCTTCCTTAAGCTTTAATTAAGTACCTAATCCTACTTATAATACTATAGAAATCTAAGACCTTTCCCTTACTCTTTACTATATAAATTAATAAGTTAATCTAAGCTAAGATAGTAGGAAATTAAGCCCTAATAGTATTATTTATTATTTCTATAGGTAAGTTACCCTTAGTAATAGGGGTAGTTTACTTAGAAGTATCTCTTATAGCTAATTAAAGAATCTATAAGTTACTTATTAATATTTACC
>JFGX01000410.1:0-23132 GCA_000729855.1 Epichloe aotearoae | reverse complement strand
TTTTATAAAGAGGCTTAATTACTAGTATTACTATACCTTTAGAAAAGAGGTAAGTAATCTATTTTAGTAGTCTTATAATAATAAGTCTATTTAGCTTTATTTATAATTAAATATAAGCCTATATAATATCCTAGATCTAAATATAAATGCCTTTTCCTATTAATAATAGAGTAAGGGCTATAATTAGCTATTAGCTTGCTTACTAGATTATTAGTAATTAAGTTAATATAGCCTCTTTTCCTTTATTATTATAGCCTTATACTATAAGGTATAACTTCTTATAGGGTAATTCTATTCCTTTACCCTTAATTTCTCTTATTATATAGGAATTAAAGATCCTATAGCCTTAGTGCTTTACTAGGTTAAATATTATAAATTTAAATATATTATAGGCTTAAAGGGTATTAATCTTAGCCTTATTAGACTACTTAAAGGGCTTCCCTAGAGTTATAATCTTTCCCTCTTAGTAAGGTTAAAGGGTAAGGTTTTAGTTAGCTTTTTCTTTTACTATAAGGAATACTATATTTAGTATTTCTCTAGTAGTAAGCTCTTTAATTAAAGCCTTCTCTTAGTCTTTATTAATAAATATAAAGTAGTCCTTAAGATTTACCTTACTAAGGCTATAATCTTTAGCTTTATTAGCCTTAGTGTTTAATACTATATCTTTATTAATATAGAATTAGACTATAAAAGCCTTTCTTAGCCTTTCTTACTTTCTTTTTACTAAAGCCTTTTCTTTCTTTTTTCCTATTACCTTTACTTATATTACTTTTTTTAATACTAGGTTTACTAGTAACTTATCTTCCCTAGCTACCTTTACCTCCTTATAGGCCTTTTCTTTTCCTTTATTAGTAGTACTAGAATTACTATATTCCCTATTATGCTAAGGTATTACTTCCTTACCCTTTATTCTAGCTTTATAATATAGCCTAACTACTATAAAGTAAAACTTTACTAGGCTATAAGGTATTTCTATAGTATAGGTTTCCTTATTAGTAGTAAGTAGCTTATAAGGGCTATACTACCCTCCCTTTTCTCTCTCTATATATATATTAGCTTTTAGTAATAGCTAATATATTAGTAATATATCTAGGCTATTCTAGGTACTAAGGGTATTATAGACTTACCTCTTAGCTAAATAGTAGTATACTTTATTAGTAGCCTTCTAAATTACTTTAGCCTATTAAATAATAAAAATACTTAGTAGTAACTTATCTATTATCTATAGGTAAGCTTTAAAGACTAGTAAGGTTAGCACTAAGCTATCTAGTCCTACTAAGTTATTAATAGCTTTAATAGCTATCTAGAGCTATTATTTAGGTATAAGTCTATTACTAATTAAGTCTATAATAATATTATAAGCCTAGTATAAGGGTCTATAATATCTCTTTACCTTTCTAATACTATTATAGGCTTTAATAGGTACTTTATTAGTTTTAATTAATATTAGATAAGTATAGTGCCTAAATTTAGTAGAAGTAAAGTTCTTACTAGTATTATAGATAATCTAATCTAGAGGGCTAAGATATATATTAATCTAGCACTCCCTAATAGTATCCTAGATATTATAGGCCTTTTACTTATTAGGATTAAGGAATTAGGCTACTTAGAAGGAGATTACTAAATTAATAATATAAAGGACTAGTTAGGAGTTAATTTATATAATATTAATAATGATTTTATAGTTAAATTTATAGTTATTCTTAATTATAAATTTAAATTAACTAGGGGCCTTTTTATTTATTTAGTAATAGTAATAAACCTTAGTTAATCTCTTAATTACTTAGTGCTTAATATTATAACTAGCTTATTATAGAATTTTTATAAGCTATTAAACTAAGGGATAACTAAATCTTTAGTGTAATTAATAAATATCCCTTTTTAATAGGTAGAAAGTAACTATTTCTTTTACCTCTAGTAGCTACTATAGGTAACCCTATTACTATATAATTAGTATAGTCTTATTACCTTAAATTAATATATTAGTAAGGTTATTAATCTTAATATTTATCCTATTTATATTAGTAATAGAGAAAAGGAAAGGTATAGTAGTGCTAATAATATAGAAATCTAGCTTACTAAGCTCTATAAGTATACTAATAATACCTTATATTATTACCTCCCTAGCACTAAATTTAATAACTTACTAGGGATAAGGTTTAATCTTTAATAAGGGTATTAATTTTATTAAAGCCTTAACCTATATAATACCTACACTTAATTTACCTATAGTACCTATATTAGGTATAATCCCTCTAAAGACCTCTTTAGAATAGTGTCCTTTAGAGATATATACTATAAGCCCTTTATTAGAGTCTTAAGGTTTATATAGTTCTTACTTAAGGAAAGTATATTAGAATACCTAATTATTAAGGGTAGTAAGAATATCTATATTAATAAGGGTATTATTAACCTCTAGCCCTAAGTAAAAGAATTATATAATACTTAATTATACCCTTAATAATAGGTTATTATTAGTATTATTATTATTATTATCTTAGGCCTATATATAAGCCTTAAGATTACCCTTTTATTCTTAATTATTTACCTTATTTATATTATTACTAGCCCTTCTCTTATAGGAGGTAAGAAATAACTAGAACTTCCTATCTAAGGGGGGTATATAATAGGTCTTACTAGCTTACTATTTATCTGTGAGGCCCACTCACAACACCAGCACACTAGTGCACCACCCAACAGGCGCACCACGTCCTAGGGCTAGGTCCACGTGACACTGGCGAGCCGCTGGCTATAAGCCAGCGACTCGCACGCATAACACACTTACACCTAGCAAGCTTTAGTTAATATATAAGTGCCCCTATACCTCTTGCCTAGCTATCTCTTGTTCTTATAATTCTAAAGCTTCTCCCACTAGCTACCCAAGAGCGATATAGGGGGGAGAACCACATGATCCACCAGAGCAATGCCGCGTATTAACCAGGACCAGATAGATAAGAGTAATACTGCAGGCAAGGGCGCGCCACGCTCTGCAGGGACCCTGACTAAGACTAAACCCTCTGTTGCTGGAGAAGAAGAGGCGGCGGTTAGAGAGCGAATTACCTAGCTTAAGTGACTTAAGAAACTATAAGAATAGGAACAGGAACTTATTAACCTATTATAACTTAATGGGGGAGAGGAATAGGTAAAAAGGGGCTAAAAGGCTAGCACATCCTTAAGTCTTAGTAGCTAAGAGGTTAAAGTCTGGAACATTACTAACCTTTGACACCCTACAAATCTATAGAAGCATAAGATATGGTTAAATAACCTAAACTATGCCTTTAGGGGGGCGAAGAAGAAGTACTAACGCAACGACCGAAAGATCCTCTTTGCACTTAACCATATACACACAAACTATTGGGCAAGATAGGACTAATATGTCAAGGAACAACTGGCTAATAGCCAGGATCACCCTGAAGACAACTAGGATAAGTTCCAGGCCTAGACCCTTACGTTGCTTAAGGACTCTGTAAACCATGACACGCAGATGGCTACGCAGTTAGAGAATGCAAAGCAACAAGAGGGTTAGAGCCCTATTGAATTCAGCATCTTCCTAGATTCGCTAGAGAAACACCTTAAAAGAGCCCCGGAAAAGACCCAAGCCCTTATATTCTTTGCAAAATTACTCCCTAACCTACAGGACCACATTAACCTACATTTATCCATCACTAGAATGACCCGAGAAGAGGTTGTATAACTCGCCTAGCGATTCTAGGAGGCAATGTCAAGGAACAAGCAAAAGCCAAGCGACTCGGGAGATAAGGGCCTGCATAAAGCTCCCTAACATCCTAGACACAATTCCCCACGAGGCTATAGGCCCTACAAGGATCGGAAGGATAAGGACAAAGAAAAGACCCTGGCTACCTACCTAAACAATAACGAAACCAGGGATAAGAGGCGGTATTATAACTGCGGTAGCACAGAACACCTTTCCTATAATTGCAATAAGCTAAAGAAAGACCAGCAAGAAGGCTAGGGAAACTTCCTAAGGCAGAAGTAGATGCCCTTACCTCTACCTTAAACACCTAGGTACCAGTAGGGTGTTGATTTCACACACCGGTTACTATTCACGGGCATAAAGACATTGAAATGGCGGCTAATCTGGATAGTTACGCCGAGATTAATATTATCAGCGCCTAGTTCGCACGAGCACATAAGCTTAATAAGGCTAAGGCCACAGCACCCACCCTTAAGGCAGTAGGGGCCCTTACAGTCCCTTAATATGGTGTCTATAAGGTGCCTATTATAATCAGAGACTTAAGGGGCGAAGAGAAAAACCTTAAGCTACTGTGTGTAGCTGTTAATAGGGACCTAAGAGTTAAAGGAAGCCCTATATTAATTAGAATGCATATACTTGTAGAAGAATACGTATACCTTTGTTTATATTTGCGGGAATAGTAGTTTAAGAAAAGAAGAGTAGCCTTTTTGCTACTAACCCCCCGCAAGTTCGCGAAGGTAACGCGCGATAAGACTATCGTATATGCCATTATAGGGGTCATAGAAGATGAGTTTATCCCTCTTAAAGATAAGGAGGAGGCAAAAGCGTATAGAACTGTTAAGGATATCCTAAAGGAACTACATGAGTTCTAAGATGTGTTCGCGTTAGATAAGGCAGGGAGCCTGCCGTTAAGGAAGATAACTAACCACGCGATTAACCTCGTACCCGGGGCTACACCCCCGTACGGACTAATCTACCCTCTTTCCTAGAGTGAACTAAAAGAGCTCTAGGAATATATTAATAATAACCTAAAGAAAGGCTAGATAAGACCCTCTAAGAGCCCCGTGGGCGTGCCTATCCTATTTGTGCTAAAGAAGGATGGGACGCTCCGGCTATGCGTGGATTACTAAGGACTTAATAAGGTAACGCAGAAGAATCGCTACGCTCTCCCCCTAATTTTGGAGATCCTTAACCGATGCTAAGGGGCCTATTTCTTCTTAAAAATTAATATTAAGGACGCGTACTACTGAATCCGTATTAAGGAGGGTAATAAATAGAAAATAGCCTTCCGCACACGCTATAGACACTACAAATACCTTGTGATACCCTTTAGGTTAACCAATGCTCTAGCTACCTTCTAAAGTTATATCCACAAAGCGCTTCATGGGCTAGTTAACACTATTTATATAGTGTATCTAGATAATATCCTTATCTTCTCTAAAACATAGGAGGAACACACTACATATATTAAGGAGGTTTTAGAGCGTATAAGGTTAGCAGAGCTATACGTAAAACCTTCTAAGTGTTCCTTCTACTAGGAGTTAGTGGAATTCCTAGGGTTTATCCTATTAGTTAATAGGATATTAATGGATATACGCAGAGTTAACATAATCTGGGAATAGAAGGAGCCTATAAGCTTTAAAGACGTATAGTCTTTCCTTGGATTCTATAACTTTTACCGACGGTTTATCTATAGATACTCCGGAATAGCGGCACCCCTTTATGCGTTAATGAAAGGCAGTTAAAATGGCATCTAGACCAGGAGGTTTATATTTGGAGTAAAGGAGTAGCTAGCGTTTAGCCAGCTAAAAGACGCCTTTTAGTAAGCGCCTCTCCTCCGACATTATAACCCGAGTTAACCGGTGCGCATTAAGACAGATGCCTCTGTCTTTGCGATAGCGGGAATCCTGTCTTAGTAGGATAACAAGGGGCGTTAGTATCTAGTAGCCTTTTAGTTAAGGAAGTTTATAGATGCTAAACGTAACTACAGCATGGCTAATTAAGAGTTGCTTGCTATAGTAGAGTTATTTAAACACTAGTGACACTATATTAAAGGTATAGAGACACTAGTGGAGGTCCTTTTAGACCACTATAACCTACAGACTTTTATAAGGCAGTAGAAGTTAAATAGAAGGTAGGCACGTTAGTATATATTCCTCTGCCCTTTCTACTTTATAATTAAATATAGACTAGGGAAGAGTAACCCCGCGGATACACCGTTAAGAAGGTCTGATTATAAGGGCAAACCTATGTTAAATAGGGCACTTCTACTAGAGCTTTAGAAGAAAATAGCAGCTACTAGAGTAGTAGAAGAAGAGATACTAATGTATTAAAGAAGTCATGGCGTGGCGCCAGTCTTAGAACCTATAGAGGCAAGAGTAGCCTAGGTAGAAGGCTAGTTAGCCGCCGTGGATCTGGCGAAAGGTTGGCTAGATAAGGGTAATTTTAAGGAGAAGGTAGTGTGTGTCTAAGATATTAGTATAGCACGAGAGATCTAGGGGGCTGTTAAGTCACTAGATCCCTACTAATCCGGGCTAAATAAACCATTAGCGTAACTACTATAGAAGGCATAGGACTAAGATCTAGATCTGTAAAGGCGGGGAGGTAAGGTTAACTCCCTAGTAAAAGGGAGGGGAAAAGCTAGTCTATAGTCGCGTAGTGTAAGGGGTCTCTTAATGTACAAAGCCCGGGTAGTTATTCCATAGGAGCCTATCTTATAATAGGAGCTCCTATAGCTACACTATAACAATCCGCTAGTGGGTCACTTTAGGACTAAGCGCACTCTTAAGCTATTAAAGCGCTACTTTTAGTGGCTAGCGATAAGTGAAGCTATTTTAGACTATATGTCTAGTTATAGGGTATGCTAGCGGGTGGTAGCTAGGAGGCATTGCCCGTATAGGACCCTTGAATCGCTGCCGATACTAAGGTAACTATAGGCGGAAATCTCAATAGATTTCGTCACAGGGCTACCACCTATACAGCTTAGCGACCGGGAGACTAACGCGATCCTAGTGATTGTAGACTAATTCACTAAGTACTCCGTTTCCCTCCCTATAGCTACTACAATTAACGTAGCTAAATTAGTAGAATTATTTCACAAGGAAATTAAGCTCTAATTCGGAGCACTAGAGGGTATTATATCTAACAGAGGGTCAGTATTTATAAGCTAATTTTGGTCAGACGTATGCTACCTATCGCGTGTAAAGCGAAGGCTTTTAACAGTATTTCACCCCTAAACTAACGGGTAAACGGAGAGAACAAATCAGGTGCTAGAGCACTACCTCCGCTGCTTTATTAAGGAGAACTAACAGATATAGCTAAAGCTACTCCTAATGGCTTAATTTGCGTGTAATAATGCTATAAATAGGACCACAGGCCACTCCCTAAACTACGCCCTTATAGGCTATTTGCCTGAGTTTCGCCTAGCTCTTAAGGGCAAGACTAAGGGGGGGGAGGTGCTAGAAGCTTACGCGCGTATCTAGAAATTACATAAAGTTAGGGAGAAGATAGAACGCAACTAGGCAGGGGCCACTGAAACATAGGCAAAATACTACAATTAACGGCACCAGCCGCTAACCCTAAAAAGAGGGGATTTAGTACTCCTATTAGCAAAGAATATTAGGCTTAAAGAGGCAAAATAGAAGCTAACCCCTAGATTCATTAGGCCGTTTTGAATACTTAACGCGGTAGGCAAACAAGCGTACTAACTAGCACTACCTGACAAATATAGCTAGCTATATAATGTGTTCCATATTAGCCTATTAGAGCCGTGGAATCGCTAGGAAAACACTACAGATAAGGAAATGCCAATGCTAGACCTTAAAGATGAAGATAACAAGTTTAAAGTTAAAGAAGTTAAGGACCATAGGAAGACACGCAAAGGTAACGAATACTTAGTGAAATAGAAGGGCTGGCCTAGCGAATATAACCAATAGGTCCCAGTGGAAGATATAGAAGGCGCCCAACGCGCGATTCGGGCCTTCTATCGAAGCAAAACAAGTAGGAAGCGTGGCGAGACGTGAGCGAGTCACAGGCGACAAGGTACGAAGCTACTGCGGAAAAGGCCTGGCCTCGTTGGCCGCCATCACACTTTAAAACAATCTTGGACTACCTACCGAATTACAAAAGAAATCGTCCCTACAAGGAAGGGAGGGATAGGGGAAACCCCTCCATGGTGGCCCCCACGTGCGTCAAAACCGCGCCCCCACGAACAAGATACTCGGCCTCGTTCTCGTCCCCCGCGATTACCTCCTGCATCGCCAGGAAAAAGCGGTGCTTCGCCACGCCCCAGGGCACAAACCCTGGGTCGCAGGACCGCAAGCGCAAAGTCATCTTCGCCTTCTAGGCGGCGACAAGATCGCGGTAATTCAGCTGCAGAAAGATTAGCGAATAGGCAGCGAAACAGAACGAAGTACTTACCGTCCCTGGGATGGGACCCGGGAACATTGCAACCAGAAGTTGCTGTCGAGACACGATGTATTGGTTATACGAAACCGACGCGGCCTGCCCCGAAACGTAAGCGAAAAGCCAGCGAATACGCAAGGAAGAGACAGACCTGGTGGACCTTGGCGGCCCCGGTCAGCCCAAACGCAACACGGTGGGCCGTGTTGGCGTGGTCGAAACCCAGGATCAGGTTCAAACAACACTTGGCGAAGCGGAAGCGAGTTGCTTCCGAAAACATGCGGTCTTCGGGGTCCTCCTCGACCTCGCCGCTGAGAGCATCCATCAGTCCTTGGACCCAATCCAGGACAGCCAAGAGATCAAGGAAATCGCCCTTCATCGTGGGCATTGCCTAGGGAAACGTTAGCGATAAGGAACCGAAAGACTCGGGAAAAGCAGCGTACTCACTGTATCGCACGTATCACCGCGCTTCACGCACTGGAGACAGCGCTTTGAGTGTTTCCCCTTGACAACAGTGAACGTCTCGTGGGGAAAACGGCAGTTAATCTGCGGGAGTTCGGGCTCGGACGGAGGGCTCTTCTCGAAGTCTGCACACCCGGTGCGCAGACAGTGCATGCAACTGCACTCCTTCAAGTGAATGGTCTCGGTGTCCATGACGAAGGTATGGCGATTGATGAGGGGAGAGTCGTGGTAACCAAAGGCGTGATGATATTTCAAGAAAAGTTTGCTGTGTTTACGGAAGGAAAAAGCACGCGATACAATAGGGAACCGGAGACGAATTTGTACTCAAGCGCTGCCTGTTGTTTGTTATTGTTTTGATATGGCTGCCAGTTGGCGAACAGTTGCATACTAGCCAGCGAAAGCCGTTCGGGAGCCCGACTAAAAGTGGGGGGGCAATTGTGAGGCCCACTCACAACACCAGCACACTAGTGCACCACCCAACAGGCGCACCACGTCCTAGGGCTAGGTCCACGTGACACTGGCGAGCCGCTGGCTATAAGCCAGCGACTCGCACGCACAACACACTTACACCTAGCAAGCTTCAGTCAATATACGAGTGCCCCCATACCTCTTGCCTAGCTATCTCTTGTTCTCACATTATCCTTTTCCTTCTAATACTCTATATTAGTGTAGTTAGTTAACTAGTAGCTATTACTACTATAGATAAAGTATTATTTAAGGCTTTACTATATTATTCTATAATAGCTTTCTTTACTATAGCTTTATTAGCTATACTAATAATCTATAAATATTACCTTAGATAGGTTCTTTTCCTAGTGCTAGTAGTACTAAGTACTTTTCTAGTTTAATTCTTTGTGAGGCCCACTTATAACACTAGCGCACTAGTGCACCACCTAGTAAGCGCACCACGTCCTAGGGCTAGGTCTATATAATACTAGCAAGCCACTAGCTATAAGCTAGTGACTTATGTGTATAATATACTTAAAGCTAGTAAGCTTTAGTTAATATATAAATACCCCTATACTTCTTACCTAGCTATTCCTTATTCTTATAATTCTAAAGCTTCTCTTACTAGCTACCTAAGAGTAATATAAGGGAGAGAACTATATAATTTACTAAAGTAATACTATATATTAACTAAAACTAGATAAATAAGGGTAATACTATAGGTAAGAGTATACTATACTTAGTAAGGACCTTAACTAAGACTAAACCCTTTATTACTAAAGAAAAAAAAATAGTAGTTAGAGAGTAAATTACCTAGGTTAAGTAACTTAAGAAACTATAAGAATAGGAATAAAACCTTATTAACCTATTATAACTTAATAAAGAAAAAAAATAGGTAAAAAGGGGCTAAAGGACTAGCCTATTCTTAAGTCTTAGTAGTTAAGAGATTAAAGTCTAAAATATTACTAACCTTTAATACCCTATAAATCTATAGAAGTATAAGATATAGTTAAATAACCTAAACTATACCTTTAGGGGGGTAAAGAAAAAGTACTAATATAATAACTAAAAGATCCTTTTTATACTTAACTATATATATATAAACTATTAGGTAAGATAAAACTAATATATTAAGGAATAACTAGCTAATAGCTAGGATTACCCTAAAGATAACTAGGATAAGTTCTAAACCTAGACCCTTATATTACTTAAGGATTTTATAAACTATAATATATAAATAGCTATATAGCTAGAGAATATAAAGTAATAAGAGGGTTAAAGCCCTATTAAATTTAGTATCTTCCTAGATTTACTAGAGAAATACCTTAAAAAAGCCCTAGAAAAGACCTAAGCCCTTATATTCTTTATAAAATTACTCCCTAACCTATAGGACTATATTAACCTATATTTATTTATTACTAGAATAACCTAAGAAAAGGTTATATAACTTACCTAGTGATTTTAGGAGGTAATATTAAAGAATAAGTAAAAGCTAAGTAACTTAGAAAATAAGAGCCTATATAAAGCTCCTTAATATCCTAGATATAATTCCCTATAAGGCTATAGGCCTTATAAGAATTAGGAGAATAAGGATAAAGAAAAGACCCTAGCTACCTATCTAAATAATAATAAAACCTAGGATAAGAGGTAGTATTATAACTATAGTAGTATAGAATACCTTTTCTATAATTATAATAAGCTAAAGAAAGACTAGTAAGAAGGCTAGGGAAACTTCCTAAGGTAAAAGTAAATATCCTTATCTTTACCTTAAATACCTAGGTACTAGTAAGGTATTAATTTTATATACTAGTTACTATTTATAGGTATAAAGATATTAAAATAGTAGCTAATCTAGATAGTTATACTAAGATTAATATTATTAGTGCCTAGTTTATATAAGTATATAAGCTTAATAAGGCTAAGGCTATAGCACTTACTCTTAAGGTAGTAAGGGCCCTTATAGTCTCTTAATATAGTATTTATAAGGTACTTATTATAATTAAAGACTTAAGGGGTAAAGAGAAAAACCTTAAGCTACTATATATAGCTATTAATAAGGACCTAAGAGTTAAGGGAAGCCCTATATTAATTAGAATATATATACTTATAGAAGAATATATATACCTTTATTTATATTTATAGGAATAATAGTTTAAGAAAAGAAAGGTAGCCTTTTTACTACTAATTCCCTATAAGTTTATAAAGGTAATATATAATAAGACTATTATATATATTATTATAAGGGTTATAGAAGATAAGTTTATCCCTCTTAAAGATAAGGAAAAGGTAAAAGTATATAGAACTATTAAGAATATCCTAAAGAAACTATATAAGTTCTAAGATATATTTATATTAAATAAGGTAGGGAGCTTATTATTAAGGAAGATAACTAACTATATAATTAACCTTATACCTAGGGCTATACCCCTATATAAACTAATTTACTCTCTTTCCTAGAGTAAACTAAAAGAGCTCTAGGAATATATTAATAATAACCTAAAGAAAGGCTAGATAAGACCCTTTAAAAGCCCTATAAGTATACCTATCCTATTTATACTAAAGAAGAATAGGATACTCTAGCTATATATAAATTACTAAGGACTTAATAAGGTAATATAGAAGAATTACTACGCTCTCCTCCTAATTTTAGAGATTCTTAACTAATACTAAGGGGCTTATTTCTTCTTAAAAATTTATATTAAGGATATATACTATTAAATCTATATTAAAAAGGGTAATAAATAGAAAATAGCCTTTTCTATATACTATAAATACTATAAATACCTTATAATACCCTTTAGGTTAATTAATACCCTAGCTACTTTCTAAAGCTATATTTATAAAGCGCTTTATAGGCTAGTTAATACTATTTATATAGTATATTTAGATAATATCCTTATTTTCTCTAAAATATAGGAAGAATATACTATATATATTAAGGAGGTTTTAGAGTATATAAGGTTAGTAAAGATATATATAAAACCTTCTAAGTATTCCTTTTACTAGAAGTTAGTAAAATTCCTAGGGTTTATTCTATTAGTTAATAGGATATTAATAGATATATATAGAGTTAATATAATCTAGGAATAGAAGGAGCTTATAAGCTTTAAAAATATATAGTTTTTCCTTAGATTCTATAACTTTTACTAATAGTTTATTTATAAATACTCTAGAATAATAATACCTCTTTATATATTAATAAAAGGTAGTTAAAATAGTATCTAGACTAGGAGGTTTATATTTAGAGTAAAGAAGTAGCTAATATTTAGCTAGCTAAAAGATACCTTTTAGTAAGCGCCTTTTCTTTAATATTATAACCTAAGTTAACTAGTATATATTAAGATAAATACCTTAGTTTTTATAATAGTAAGAATCCTATTTTAGTAGGATAATAAGGGTTATTAGTATCTAGTAGCCTTTTAGTTTAGGAAGTTTATAAATACTAAATATAACTATAGTATAGCTAATTAAGAGTTACTTACTATAGTAAAGTTATTTAAACACTAGTAATACTATATTAAAGGTATAGAGATACTAGTAAAGGTCCTTTTAGACTACTATAACTTATAGAACTTTATAAGGTAATAAAAGTTAAATAAAAGGTAAGTATATTAGTATATATTCCTTTACCTTTTTTATTTTATAATTAAATATAGACTAAGGAAAAGTAACCCTATAAATACACTATTAAGAAGGTCTAATTATAAGGGTAAACCTATATTAAATAAAGTACTTTTACTAGAGCTTTAGAAGAAAATAATAGCTACTAGAGTAGTAAAAGAAGAAATACTAATATATTAAAGAAGTTATAGTATAGCGCTAGTCTTAGAACCTATAGAGATTAGAGTAGCCTAGGTAAAAGGCTAGTTAGCTACTATAGATCTAGTAAAAGGTTAGCTAGATAAGGGTAATTTTAAGGAGAAAGTAGTATATATCTAAGATATTAGTATAGTATAAGAGATCTAGGGGGCTATTATATTACTAGATCCTTACTAATCTAGGCTAAATAAACTATTAATATAATTACTATAAAAGGTATAGGACTAAGATCTAGATCTATAAAGGTAAGGAAGTAAGGTTAACTCCCTAGTAAAAAGAAGGGAAAAAGCTAGTCTATAGTTATATAATATAAGGGGTCTCCTAATATATAAAGCCTAGGTAATTATTCTATAGAAGCCTATCTTATAATAGGAGCTCCTATAGCTATACTATAATAATCCACTAGTAGGTTACTTTAGGACTAAGTATACTCTTAAGCTATTAAAGCACTACTTTTAGTAGCTAGTAATAAGTAAAGCTATTTTAGACTATATATCTAGTTATAAGGTATACTAGTAGGTTATAGCTAGGAGGTATTACCTATATAGGACCCTTAAATTACTACTAATACTAAGGTAACTATAGGTAAAAATCTTAATAGATTTTATTATAGGGTTAATACCTATATAGCTTAGTAACTAAGAGACTAATATAATCTTAGTAATTATAGACTAATTTACTAAGTACTCTATCTTCCTCTTTATAGCTACTATAATTAATATAGCTAAATTAGTAGAATTATTTTATAAGGAAATTAAGCTTTAATTTAGAGCACTAGAGAGTATTATATCTAATAGAGGGTTAGTATTTATAAGCTAATTTTAGTTAGATATATACTACCTATTATATATAAAGTAAAGGCTTTTAATAGTATTTTACCCCTAAACTAATAGGTAAATAAAGAGAATAAATTAGGTGCTAAAGCACTACCTTTACTACTTTATTAAGGAGAACTAATAGATATAGCTAAAGCTACTCCTAATAGCTTAATTTATATATAATAATACTATAAATAAGACTATAGGCTACTCCCTAAACTATACCCTTATAGGCTATTTACCTAAGTTTTATCTAGCTCTTAAGGGTAAGACTAAGGGAGAAGAGATACTAGAAGCTTATATATATATCTAGAAATTATATAAAGTTAGGGAGAAAATAAAATATAACTAGATAAGGGCTACTAAAATATAGGTAAAATACTATAATTAATAGCACTAGCTACTAACCCTAAAAAAAGGGGATTTAGTACTCCTATTAGTAAAGAATATTAGGCTTAAAGAGGTAAAATAAAAGCTAATCCCTAGATTTATTAGGCTATTTTAAATACTTAATATAGTAGGTAAATAAGTATACTAACTAGCACTACCTAATAAATATAGCTAGCTATATAATATATTCTATATTAGCTTACTAAAGCTATAGAATTACTAGGAAAACACTATAGATAAGGAAATACTAATACTAGACCTTAAAAATAAAGATAATAAGTTTAAAGTTAAAAAAGTTAAGAACTATAGGAAGATATATAAAGGTAATAAATACCTAGTAAAATAAAAAGGCTAGCCTAGTAAATATAACTAATAAGTCCTAGTAAAAGATATAGAAGGCGCCTAATATATAATTTAAGCCTTTTATTAAAGTAAAATAAGTAAGAAGTATAGTAAGATATAAGTAAGTTATAGGTAATAAGGTATAAAGTTACTATAGAAAAGGCCTAGCCTTATTAGCTACTATTATACTCTATTTAAAATAATCTTAGACTACTTACTAAATTATAAAAGAAATTATCCCTATAAGGAGAGGAGGGATAAGGGAAACCTCTCTATAGTAGCCCTTATATATATTAAAACTATACCCTTATAAATAAGATACTTAGCCTTATTCTTATCCCCTATAATTACCTCCTATATTACTAGGAAAAAGCAGTGCTTTACTATACCCTAGGGTATAAACCCTAGGTTATAGGACTATAAGTATAAAGTTATCTTTACCTTCTAAGTAGTAATAAGATTATAGTAATTTAGCTATAGAAAGATTAGTAAATAAGTAATAAAATAGAATAAAGTACTTACTATCCCTAGGATAGGACCTAGGAATATTATAATTTAAAGTTACTATTAAGATATAATATATTAGTTATATAAAACTAATATAGCTTACCCTAAAATATAAGTAAAAAGCTAGTAAATATATAAGGAAAAGATAAACCTAGTAGACCTTAGTAGCCCTAGTTAGCCTAAATATAATATAGTAAGCTATATTAGTGTAGTTAAAACCTAGGATTAGGTTTAAATAACACTTAGTAAAGTAAAAGTAAGTTACTTCTAAAAATATAAAGTCTTTAGGGTTCTTCTTAACCTTATTACTAAGAGTATTTATTAGTCCCTAAACCTAATCTAGGATAGCTAGAAGATTAAGGAAATCACCCTTTATTATAGGTATTACCTAGGGAAATATTAGTAATAAAAAACTAAAAGACTTAGGAAAAGTAATATACTTACTATATTATATATATTACTATACTTTATATACTAAAGATAGTGCTTTAAGTGTTTTCTCTTAATAATAGTAAATATCTTATAGGGAAAATAGTAGTTAATCTATAGGAGTTTAGGCTTAAATAAAGGGCTTTTTTTAAAGTCTATATACCTAGTATATAAATAGTATATATAACTATACTCCTTTAAGTAAATAGTCTTAGTATTTATAATAAAGGTATAGTAATTAATAAGGAAAAAGTTATAGTAACTAAAGGTATAATAATATTTTAAGAGAAGTTTACTATATTTATAAAAGGAAAAAGCATATAATATAATAGGGAACTAAAGATAAATTTATACTTAAGCACTACCTATTATTTATTATTATTTTAATATAGCTACTAGTTAGTAAATAGTTATATACTAGCTAGTAAAAGCTATTTAGAAGCCTAGCTAAAAGTAAGGGGGTAATTATAAGGCTTACTTATAATACTAGTGTACTAGTGCACTACTTAATAAGCATACTATATCCTAGGGCTAGGTCTATGTAATACTAGTAAGCTACTAGCTATAAGCTAGTGACTTACATATATAACACACTTAGACCTAGCAAGCTTTAGTTAATATACAAGTGCCCCTATACCTCTTGCCTAGCTATCTCTTGTTCTCACATTTATCCTTTATTTTACTATTAAGAGTTAGTTCTATACTAAAGGCTTTACTAGTCTTTCCTTAAGACCTCCCTTAGGCTTTAATTAGGTGCCTAATTTTACTTATAATATTATAGAAATCTAGGACCTTTCCCTTACTCTTTGCTATATATATTAATAAGTTAATTTAAGCTAAGATTATAGGAAATTAAGCCCTAATAGTGTTATTAATTATTTCTATAGGTAAGTTACCCTTTATAATAGGGCAGTTTGCTTAGAAGTATTTATTATAGCTAATTAAAGTATTTATAAGCTACTTATTAATATTTACCTTTATAAGGTTTCTCTTAATAATCTTATTAAAGTTAACTTTAGTATAATACTTAATAGTCTTACTTAAGGGTATTATATTCCTTATAAGCTCTCTAATCTTATTATTAAGTGCCTTAGCTTACTACTCTAGAGCTATAAGACTATATTTAAGGTCTAGGTATATCTACTATAGATAATTAACCTTATATAGCTTTTACTACCTTTCTTTTTACTAGAGTTCTATTTCCTATAAGAATTAGAGGCTTAGAAGGGTAATCTAGCTATATATTTAAATTAGGATTAATAAAGACCTTAATTCTATCTTTAATAGCTCTTACCTTAACTATCTTATACTATAGGTCCTAGTAATAGGGCTTCTGTAGCTTAATAGCTAGCTTATTACTTTTTAAAGATTCCTTATAAGGATATCCTATAGTATTACTATTAAACTAATAAAAGGTAGTATTAATCCTAGTATACTAGGGTTACCTAATTATAATATTAATAAATTAGGCCTCTCTTTTACTATATATATACTAATTATCTAAAGATTAAATAATTAGTTAATTTAAAAGAAAGGTATAATTATTATAAATACTATATAATTACTACTATATTAGACTATAGAGCTAGGGTTTAATATAACTACCTCTATTAAGTTATCTAACCCTATAAGAGGGTGTGGACTATAGCTTAAATACCTAAGTACCTTTACTATTAGTAAGGTACTAATATAGTGCTAAAACATACTATATAGTTATAGAGGTTATGGAAAATAACTAGCTAGGGGTGTACTCTTGTCTTAGCTAGTTAAGTAGCTAGACTATCGTGCGGTAGGGATTAATTATGCCCTTGTAGGTGCAACAAAACCATTCCCGCCAACTTCCCCTGCCGGGCCCTCCAGTAACAGACAAGGCGCGACCACATGGTGGGTCCTAGGATAACTGAGCCCAAGTCGCCTAGCTGCTAGCTAGTCACGTGTGCGCAAGGCGGGGTATATAGCGAAGACCGCCTGGGAGGTCAGAGATCGAAACCTTCCCGCATCGACCCCTAACTATTATCTTCCTAGCAGCGACTTTCCCATCCCTTCTGTTACCCCACCTGCCCGAACACTTTTGTCCTATCAATATTCGCCGGAGGATAGAATGCCGAAGCAAGGGAAGGATGGTCACTCGTCAGGAGAGTATAGTGGAGTCGTTGAGGAGGCGAATGTCGCGGTAAGCGGGAAGGGAAAAGACATCGCCGGCTTATTATCTTCGGGCAAGAGCGCTCAAGAGAAAAGACGCCAAAACCGGGAGAACAAGGAGAAACAGGAGAGAGAGGATGCACAGAAGAAATGAGAGGAGTTTCATTTCGATTGGCAGGGTTCATTCACATTGACGGGAACCAATCGAACCCAATCCACCAATGGAAAAGGATTTACGATACGTGTTAGCGTTTATTCCGTCACTGAAATCCACCATGGACTTTTTATCGATTTTGGCCTTGGAGGGCTAGTAGCGCAGAGGCCCTTCCAGTCATTCATTTACAGAACATCTTTCGAACTTGATCGTCGTATGCCTGCTTATCCGCGATCTTCTTCTGAACAACATCCTCCGAGTCTCTACACCAGAATCTTGATAGACACTTCTCGGCCTCGGTTGAAAGAGATTTGGGCGGATACAGATGAGTCTCGAGAAGATAATACATAGCATTCACAGACGACAAACAATGCCAGAACCACACTCCTTTTGACTCCCACGTATCTTGCATGACTTTAGAGAGACTGATATTGTGCTTAGCTTTCATAGCTTGCTCTTCCTCCTTGAAGACGCACATAAACTCTTGTCGTACCTGATTAAACCGGTCGAGTTTCTCGCCTTTGATCAGGTCGATAGCACAGCCAGTCAACCAATATGGTACCTCAAGCATCTCTGAGGGAAGGGCGCATATCCACTCCAGGTCTATCAAGCCCGTGATATTCCAATGCTTGTCAACCAGGACGTTGCTCGCGTGGAAGTCAGTAAGTTGGAGTAAGAATGGGCCGTTGCGGAGTTCTTGTTTAATGTAAACGTGTGATAAGACTCGGAGCAAAGTTTTGACTGCCATCTGGCCTCGACAGTCGCCCTCACTATAGACCGCGTTTGGCTGACTAAGAAATCGGTGATCGTGAAAGGTGAGCATGTCCGATACGAACGCATCAGTACAGCTAAATGTAGTGCCCCGTTGTATTGTCTGCGCTGCCCCGTCATTCTCCAAAATCATCATCGAACATGAGAGGGGTCGATTCGTCAGCGTAACAGTGCCATCATTATGGAACTGGAAGGACCCGATTTGCGCTTGGGGAATGCGGGCGAGCGAAAGCAGAATCCGCGACATACCCCTGAATAGCCTCCGCCTCCGAGTTTCGTCGTCCCGGTGCGCATCAAACGAATCTGAAAGCATCTGACCCGTTTCAGGACCTAGGTATTCCAACACCATGTACGCAGTACGCACTTGATGGCTTGCTGGCGGATTCCAGACATAGTGGGACAGTAACGGAAGTCGGAGGAATTTGTAAATGGAGCGCCAAAACAGACGGACGATACGCAAAAAGAACGGCATGTGGTTCGTATGTGTAAACTAATTGATGAGCGAAAGCACAAACAATCGAGGAGCAAGACTTACGTGGCGGCCGTCCGAAAAGCCGAAGCCAAATAGGCAGGGGGAGCGGATCTCCGGGCAATTTTCTTCCACCCATATAGACGCTCCTACCTCGCAGCTCAATTTCTCGTCTATGCTACCGGGATACCTAGCTTCAGCAAGCTTGTGTGGCATGGGACAACGGAAGATGACCTTCCTGTATGGATTGTTGGAGTTGACCTCGACGAAGACGCAAATGTTGAAACTGCCTCGAATCCAGTGAGACGGCGGCAGCACAATGCATGTGTCTCGCTTGCCTAACGCCAGATGATGTTTGACAAGAGCTTCTATCGATTCTCTCTGTTCCCAAAGTCCTTGATACAGTTTATCAGTCGCGGGTCCATACGATGCCCAATTAATGACATTTCTTTCTTCCTCGATAGCAGACTCGATCGAGATAGGGGGTCGACCGACAAGTTCTAGTGTTGGTGGCATGGCGAGTGAGTGCAGACGAAATTAGGGAATTGAAGATAGGAAGTCTGGGGACAGAAGATGTGAAGTCTAAAAGATAGGAGGTCTGGGGACAACAGCTATTAAGTACGGGTTAGCGAGTGGGACAGTTCGGATTAATGTTAGAGCGCCCCACTTGTTGCTTCCTTTGGACCTTCGGGTCTTCTTTAGTTCAATCGTGGCTAAAGGTCAGGCTAAGGGTCTGATCCACGAGCCGGTGCAAACTTTGCACTAACATTGCATAGTTGTTAAAAATAAGACTTATTTTTAGCCCTTTTCCAGTTAAAGGACCTTATTATTACTTAGCTTGCATTGCAAGCCTAATAAATACACTGTAGCTATTAACGGTTATGTTATAACTGTTAATAGTTACATTACAGCTATTAATAGCTATAACTAGAGTATTGCACTATAATGTGTAATGTATTTACTACACACTAACTACACTACAAACTTTACTACATAAACTAGAAGCAAAAAAAAACTATAACATATAACATTATAATTTTTTTTTAATAAACTACACTAACTATAAACACTATAAATATATATATATTATTTACACTAGCTAGCTTTATATATAGCTATTACTAGTACTCTAGCTACTTGATTAAAAAGGAAAACCCTTAAATAAAAAGAAAAACCCCTTTATATTTATATTTAAGCTAGTACTAACTCTTTTATAAGTTTATATTACTAAGTATATAGCTTACTAGAGGTATTTATTACTAGCTTATACTAGCTTTATGTGAGGCCCCTTATAACACACGGGTGCACCCCGCGGGCACGCCATACCCTAGGGCTAGGTCCACGTAACACTAGCAAGCCCCTAGCTATAAGCTAGTAACTCATATGTATAACACACTTAGACCTAGTAAGCTTTAGTTAATATATAAGTACCTTTATACCTCTTACCTAGCTATTTATTATTCTTATAATTCTAAAGCTTCTCTTACTAATTACCTAAGAGTAATATAGGGAAAAAAACTATATAATTTACTAGAGTAATACTATATATTAACTAGGACTAAATAAATAAGGGTAATACTATAGGTAAAAGTGTACTATATTTTATAAGGACTTTAACTAAGACTAAAGCCTTTATTACTAAAGAAGAAAAAGTAGTAGTTAAAGAGTAAATTACCTAGCTTAAGTAACTTAAGAAACTATAAGAATAGGAATAAAAACTTATTAACCTATTATAACTTAATAAAGAAAAAAAATAGGTAAAAAGGGGCTAAAAGGCTAGTATATCTTAAGCCTTAGTAGCTAAGAGGTTAAAGTCTAGAATATTACTAACCTTTAATACCTTATAAATCTATAGAAGTATAAGATATAGTTAAATAACCTAAACTATACCTTTAGGGGGGTAAAGAAAAAGTACTAATATAATAACTAAAAGATTCTCTTTATACTTAACTATATATATATAAACTATTAGGTAAGATAAAACTAATATATTAAGGAATAACTAGCTAATAGCTAGGATTACCCTAAAGATAACTAGGATAAGTTCTAAACCTAGACCCTTATATTACTTAAGGACTCTATAAACTATAATATATAGATAGCTATATAGCTAAAGAATATTAAGTAATAAGAGAGTTAAAGCCCTATTAAATTTAGTATCTTCCTAGATTTCCTAGAGAAATACTTAGAAAGAGCTTTAGAAAAGACCTATACCCTTATATTCTTTATAAAATCATTCCCTAACCTATAGGACTATATTAACCTATATATATCTATTACTAAGATAACCTAAGAAGAGGTTATATAACTTACCTAGTAATTCTAGGAGGTAATATTAAAGAATAAGTAAAAGCTAAATAATTTAGAAGATAAGGGCCTATATAAAGCCCCTTAATATCCTAGATATAATTCCTTATAAGGCTATAGGCTATATAAGAATTTAAAGGATAAAGATAAAGAAAAAACCCTAGCTACTTACCTAAATAATAATAAAACCTAGGGTAAGAGGTAGTATTATAACTATAGTAATATAAAGTACTTTATCTTTAATTATAATAAGCTAAAGAAAGACTAGTAAGAAAGCTAGGGAAACTTCCTAAAGTAAAAGTAAATACCCTTACCTTTACCTTAAATACCTAGGTGCTAATAGGGTATTAATTTTATACACTAGTTACTATTTATAGGTATAAAGATATTAAAATAGTAGTAAATCTTAATAGTTATATTAAGATTAATATTATTAGTACTTAGTTTATATAAATATATAAGCTTAATAAGGCTAAGGCTATAGTACTTATTCTTAAGGTAGTAAGGGCCCTTATAGTCCCTTAATATAGTATTTATAAAGTACTTATTATAATTAAAGACTTAAGAGGTAAAGAAAAGGACCTTAAGGGACTATATATAGCTATTAATAAGAACCTAAGAGTTAAGAGAAGCCTTATATTAATTAGGACATATATACTTATAAAAGAATATATATACCTTTACTTATACTTATAAGAATAATAGTTTAAGAAAGGAAAAGTAGCCTTTTTATTACTAACTCCCTATAAGTTTATAAAGGTAATATATAATAAGACTATTATATATACTATTATAAGGGTTATAGAAGATAAGTTTATCTCTTTTAAAGATAAGGAAAAGGTAAAAGTATATAAAACTATTAAGAATATCCTAGAGAAACTATATAAGTTTAAAGATATATTTATATTAAATAAGGTAATAAGCTTACTATTAAGAAAGATAACTAACTATATAATTAACCTTATACCTAGGGCTATATCCCTATATAGACTAATCTACCCTTTTTCCTAAAGTAAACTAAAAGAGCTCTAGGAATATATTAATAATAACCTAAAGAAAGGCTAGATAAAACCCTTTAAGAGCCTTATAAGTATACCTATCCTATTTATACTAAAGAAGGATAGAATACTCTAACTATATATAGATTACTAAGGACTTAATAAGGTAGTATAAAAGAATTACTATACTCTCCCCCTAATTTTAAAGATCCTTAACTAATACTAAGGGGCTTATTTTTTCTTAAAGATTAATATTAAGGATATATACTACTAAATCTATATTAAAAAGAGTAATAAATAGAGATAGCCTTTTATATATACTATAAATACTATAAATACCTTATAATACCCTTTAAGTTAACTAATACCCTAGCTACTTTCTAAAGCTATATCTATAAAGCACTTTATAAGCTAGGTAATATTATTTATATAGTATATCTAGATAATATCCTTATCTTCTCTAAAATATAGGAGAAATATACTATATATATTAAGGAAGTCTTAGAATATATAAGGCTAGTAAAGTTATATATAAAACCCTTTAAGTGCTTTTTTTACTAAAAGTTAGTAAAATTCCTAGGGTTTATTCTCTTTATTAATAGGATATTAATAAATATATATAGAGTTAATATAATCTAGAAATAAAAGAAGCTTATAAGCTTTAAAGATATATAGTTTTTCCTTAGATTTTATAACTTTTACTAATAGTTTATTTATAAATACTCTAGGATTATAGTATCTCTTTATATATTAATAAAAGGTAGTTAAAATAGTATTTAGACTAGGAGGTTTATATTTAGAGTAAAGGAGTAGCTAGTATTTAGCTAGCTAAAAGATATCTTTTAGTAAGTATCTTTTCTCTAATATTATAACCTAAGTTAACTAGTATATATTAAGATAAATACCTTAGTCTTTATAATAATAAAAATCCTATCTTAGTAGGATAATAAGGGTTATTAGT
>JFGX01000409.1:0-23123 GCA_000729855.1 Epichloe aotearoae | reverse complement strand
TATAGTATATAAAAGTAGCTAAAAAAGCTCTTAAGTATAAGTATATATAAGTAAACCTAGTAATTAAATATAGTAATAATAATCCTAAATTAGAGGTATATAGTAATATCTTTTTTACTAATAATACTATAATATAAAAGAGCTTATAAGGCTATATTATAAAGCTTTTTAAAAAGCCTATACTCTTTAAAGTAAGTAAGTAAGCTACTATAATAATATTATTAACTAAAGTAAAGCTTCTAGTGCTTTCTTACTATAGTAAAGAGCTTATAGCCTTTAGATAGTTATATTAAGAGATTAGGCTATACTTAGGTAATAATATACTTAAAATTAAATATAATAATATATAGATAATTTACCTCCTTAAGGAAGAATTTATTAAGCTTATTATAAAGCTTTAGTATATAGATATTTATTACTACTAGCTTTATTAAGAGGTTATAAAAGGAACCTTTAATATTACCTAGATTACTATTAAAAAGATAATTATTAATAGCCTTATAAAGCCTCTTATAAGGAATACTTTTATAAGCTTCTATAAGGTATTAAGGCTTATATAACTACTCTCTAGTATACTTAGTAAAGAACCTAAAGAATAAGTATTATATAATAACCTTAATTTAGATAAGATTATAACTAATTAACTATATTTCTATACTATAGAATTAATTTAAATATTATAAGATTAATTTAACTAATTTTATTAATTTAGATTTATTATAGGGAACCTTAAACTAGGTCCCCTAGGGGGGTATATTATACCTATAAGGGCAAATTAATCCTTACTATATAATAGTCTTATTACTTAACTAGCTAAGATAAGAGTTTACCCTTAGCTAGTTATTTTCTAAGATCTCTATAACTTTATAGTATATTTTAGTACTATATAAGTACCTTACCTATAGTAAAGGTACTTAGGTATTTAAGCTGTAGTCTATACCCTCTTATAGGGTTAGATAACTTAATAGAGGTGGTCACATTGAACCCTAGCTTCGCGGTCCAACACAATTCGTATTACCGAGTCATGGCACTGCATCGTACCCCCACCCCCATACCCCGTAACTCTGCTTGTGGGCCGTTATAATTAGCAGAACTGGTGGTGCTCTCGGCAACTGCTCTCACATGTTTGTCTTTGAGGCATCGGCTGCCGACCGAGTCTGTCATGGAGAAACCGAGCCGTTCCAGAGTCTACGATTGGGATGCGCGCCCGAATGCTCGACTCGTTTGAGATGACCCCAGGATGACCGTCCATGATGTGTCCATGTACTCCGTACTCCGTAGAGTCCGTGTACATACGTGTCAGACCTGCAGGGCAGGGCAGCAGGGCAGCAGGACAGCAGGGGTCGGTCGGTCGGTCGGGTCGGTCCAAATATGCGGTCAAACGATTTCGAAAGCGAAATGTTGAAGTGAGAGGCAAAGGTGATCCAACAAACTCCGTGGACCTGGGCTTGCGTCCGATGAGTGAGTCAGCGTGAAATGAGAAATGCGTCGGACTATTAACAAGAGCTGTCATCTGGGAACGAATGAATGGTCAAGTATGTATTATTATTACGCCCTCTCGGGCGCATGCGCTGCGACTCTGACCTTACCGCACCTTTTTATGTTTGCACTTGCGCTGATGATGATGAGAGAGACTGAGAGACTCAGCGTTCCGTCGTCGTTTGTCAGCCCGGCAGCATCAGACGGCTGCGCTCAAATGCAAACATGGCGTCGTCCATGACACCCTCCCTGCCTTGCTGTGCTCATCGTCCCGGTGTAGCCGGTTGAATATGTAGGGCTGAGTCTGATGAGTCTGTCGTATTATGTATGTATGCTGCCGGAGCATCACGCACCACGCACCACGCATTTCGCATTTCGCATCCCGCATCCCGCATCCCGCATCCCGCATCCCGCATCCCGCATGCCGCATGACGGAGAAACTCGATTTCTCGTAATACCGCACAGAGTGCTGCAGCTTCCCACCCCGCCGCCTTCGGGTGAGAAAGTTCGTCTAATCGTGCGGCTCCTCGCATACACATACACACGCACCCTCCTCCTGCTCGTTGTCGTGCAAATGGCGGTGCAGGCCAGCAGCAAGCAGCAACCACTTTGACACGACATGACAACACCAACAAATGCCCTTGCATGTCTGGTGCGTGTTCAAAGCGTGACTCATTTTCTTGTCTCCAGCGACGCGACTCGATCGGGAGCCATCGCTGATTTACATTGGCACCGACCGCCAATAATAACATAATAACACATGCCCACACCACAACAAGCACTGGCACTGGATGGGAAGAAGCGTTGATCACAATCCGGCCGATTGTTGGTTCCGTATGGACGGCTTTTGCCAGAAATATCCTGCCGATGCCTGTTTTCTAGGCAGCCAAATAAGCAAAAGTCAAGTCGATCCGCCGCCACCCACTTCCCGCTACGCAAACGTCGGAATCCCGCTACGCAAACGTCGGAATCCCGCTACGCAAACGTCGGAATGTCAGTGACGGAGTACCGGGCCGACAATGACTTGCTGTTTGCGAAGACTGCCGGCGACAGCTTTACTATTTTGATTCCCCCCTGACGCAACCCAGTCGGAAGTTCGTTTGAGTTCATAGCCCTGCTTTGTCTCGATCACTATTTCCGCCGTTTGATTCTGACCTCTCTGAACCGTAGAAAAATGTCATGACAACTTATCCGACAAGCTTCTAGTCCGTAATCAGTAAACAAAAAGATTGATTAGTAGCAATGTGTATGCTACGTGATTGTGCTCAGCGCCACGTCTCTTTCCGCCGTATTATCGTGGCGCCACGAGTTGTGGTTCTATGACACCTTCATTAATCACGACCCATCAATAGGGCTATTCTCCTATTCTCAGTGCATTACGGAGCACTTCCCTTACTACGGCTGTGTAGTTGGCCAACGAATCACGACCAACGGACCGAGGAAACAATACCACGACCGAGGCGTTCGGGGAAAAAGGACAATCTGCAGCACTTGCCCCGATCCAGCATCGAACAGGTGAATCTAACGATCTGTGACCGGTCCAAGTTTTTGTCGGGAATTTGATTGCTTTTTCTCGTTGCTTCTCCTCCCACGTTGGCTTATTAGAAACGCGGCCCCCGTGTCTCTGATAATCCTGGTCTGGCGTTGACCGGGAGCTCGGGGCGTGGGGGGCCGCGGGCGAGCTGGCTAACGTTTTGAACTGTGGTCAACGAAATGTGATATGAGTGAGCACGTAAATCTTGCTTTAAGATGAGAAACGGTCAGGAAAAAGCAGACCGCTCGAACCGCTCTAGTAGCCAACAGCGCAGCCTATAAAAAAGCAAAGCACCGAATCGTGCGTGCCCAGCCAGCCCAGCATGGTCTCTGGCGCCTGTCGTGCGTCTGCAATCTCGTTGCCTCTTTTGTCTCAAAGGCGAATGAACTTTTGGCATGTTGACGGCCCAATACAACTCCGTACATCGTACATGGCTCTTTTGAAATACGGGCATGTTGTAGCAGCAACCAACGTACGGATTACGGAGTGCTGCTTACTCCGTAATCAACGCCAATATTTAGGTGGATAAACGCTTGGATAGAAAAGCAACTTGCAAGGGAACCGTTATTGTCCAACGTTTGTTTGTGTTGTGTGCTTGTGTGCGGTCTTTTGGCCGCCACCCGAGCATGCGTCAAACACACAGGCGGTGGGTGGTATGAATAATCAACCAAGCACCACCAACAGATAACAATCTATTTGGGTCATGACTCACTGGCAAAGCCGTGAGAGCACTTCGTATTACTCCGCAGTCGTCGCCGGCAACGCTTGCTCCAACAGTAGGTAGCAAAGGTGCGTAATATCTGATCAAGCAGTGGGTGTGCGTGCTCTCGGGAGGCGGTCAGAACACAGCCAGGGCTGGTATTGCCGAAGGATGCATTCATCTTCATTCCTCCAAGGCCGCCGTTTGTTGTCTGGGAGGAGACGGGCCAAACGCCGAGCGCAAGTGCCCCGGCGGCGGTTTCACGCCGAATTGGGCAGATTGGGCAGAATGGGAGAAATGGGAGAAAAGAGAAAATGGCTGGCGGATTGTGCTGGCTGATTGTTCCTTGCTGGTCCGACCGCCCACACACCCCTCCCTTCCTTGCCTCCTGCCGCACGCCTTCACCGTTCGTTCCTCCCCCTCCGGGGAAGCCAAAGCAACTTTCCTTCTTTCTCATGCCCCATTCCTTCTCCTTCTGCGCACCCCCCCGCGCACCCACCCCCCCCTCTCCCCTCCCTATCCGGACCGCAAACTCGTAGCCCCAGATGATTCACCCATGTGCCTTGCTTGATGATTCGCATATGTTATTATATATCTCGTTGATGGTAGCCCGCTCTCGCATCACCGACTTTCCCGAGTCACGACAAATGTTACTCTTCTTTCCACCGCAGGACTGTACTTTATTGTCGTACCCATCGTACCATCAAAGAAAGCATCAGAGCATCAAATCATCAAAGCATCAAAGCATCACACACAGCACAATACAATGTACGGCTCGTACGGGTCGTATAGCTCTTTGAGCACCATGTCAGCACCGCTGGACATTTCCTTCAACAACATCCGAAACCACGATTCTTCTTGCGCATTCCCTTCCTGGCCGAGACGCTCATCATTATCAGGCTCGAAGCACGAGGAGCCGCGAGCGACTTCTTACCTCTCAGACGACGACCTCTTCCCCTCGGATTCGTTTGACGACGACAAATACAGCGTCTCTAGCTCCAACAGCTCCTCGTCTCCCGCCACAGCTCCCATGAATTCGCCGCCCCGTATATCCGACGAAGAGTTCCTCAGAAGGGAATGTGAACGAGTCACGGTGCAGAAGGAATATCTTCGACAAGTCAAGATGGAGAAGGAGCGTCGCCGCCAAATCGCACTGAGAGTCCGAAAGAGCAGTCCGAAAAAGAGCCCCAAGAACAAGCAAGCCTCTCTCACAACCATCACCGAGTCGGGCGAGTGAAGCAGGATGATTCTTCGTCCATTGTCTTGTCGGCGCGCCGGTTTGGACGCGTCCTCACCCTCCCTCTCACACACATGCGTACACACACACACACACACACATGCACACACCGCATGCGACTTAGTACACCGGGTCTCACTCACAAGCTTTTGTTGACTCACCCACCCCACACCATCTACTCTTTGCACCACCTTATCAGATTTCCCCCCACGCACAATTCGGCCGAGCAGCGCGCGCGATCCAGTGCAGTCTTGGTGGGCTTGACTCGCTGGTCACCGATTCACCGATGTCGCTGCCCCCAAGATGACAGCGGGCTGCACTGGCGCGGGAAAAGTCGGCGCCTGCAACGGAGACGGACGAATGCTTTGGCGGAAGACGCGCGATACGCCGCTGATAGGCTCTGAACCCAGCAGACGACCACACCCAATCACAGTCACCCTCTCACTCTCTCACTGCTCTCAGACGTCGGATGCGGTCAAGCCCAAAGACCGATATATCCCGGCTTCCGATCCTTCAAATTCCCCCCTCTCCTTAATACCTCACCCTCTACGGATCCGTACGGATTGATTCGTATTCATTACCTGTCCCATGTCCCCACCCACCAGCTGTGCTGGTCTACTTGCCTTCACGTGTCCAGGTCCCTCAGTGGCACCGGCAACAGATCTCATTCTCGCCGACTCGATGGCCTCAACGCCTCTCCTGTCGGCTATCTAGCATGATCTTCGGAAGCTTCTTCTGCATCAACCTCGTTCTTCTTCATTTCCTTCCATGTTGTGGAGCATCTTCACATGCTGCACACATCCACTTGTGGGTGTTGGTACCATCTCCCTTTCTTCTTCTACACTTGGACATTATCTTCCTGTGCCAGTTGTCAGTTCATCTTTGGCGAGCACTCATCATTTCTTGATTCCAATTACATCATGACGGGCATCATTTCTATTGTATGGGACTATTCGGGTCACAGAGGAGGATACACAAGGGCAGCATTCGATTAGATAGCGGAACAGCAAACAGTCCCGCAGGCATTTGTTAGTACAGGATACCATTTGACGTGGCTCAGACATCGGAATGATGGCCACTTGAAGCGTTTCTCTTTATGTGTCACGGAATTTTACTTAGGGTAGGTCTGCTTCAGACAGACACTTTATATAGCCTTCTTCGCAGAGATACCCCCTTTTCCAATGTCAAATTTAATTCTTGCATGCTTTTTGGCCCTCGTGTTACTTGTTTGCAGGGAACGCGCCTGGATTGATATGAGGGGTATTCTTGAACGAATACCGTACTGAGTGCATCCATCCAAGGTCGTCCTAGAGGAGCCACCGAGTTATCATGTCATCATGTCAATTCCAGGGCAAGTACTCCGTAGTACAACCAGGTAAATTTATCTCGTACCAGCATCAGCATCAATACACTCTAATAAAGATGCTCAACGCATTAATCTTTATTTTTATTTCGATGGATCCACGATGAGGGGGTTTCGCACTACTACGCCGGACGAGCAAGCTGGGAATCGACGCAGAAGCAAAGTGTCTTGTGCTTTCGGTCTCGCTCTCGCTGTTGGACTTGATTGACGAGCAGTAGGTGTCAACTTTCTTTGCGCGCAGTTGGAGCCAAGATGAGGGCGATCCGCCTCGGATGGCATGTTCTGCATCGACGGGTATGTAGTCCGTGGGCGTGAAACGATTCTTGTAATCCGTAAATCCTACCAGATTTTTCTCTCTTCGCTTCACAGCATTTTTTTTGCTGTCGAAACCACCCACCCGCTTTTTGATTCGAACAAATGCGACCTCGCCTGCTAATTAGTACCGCACATTTCCTTCTCGATGGTGGACAAGGATCGGACACGCACTTCGAGTTCGGCATTTCCGCTCATCATACAGTGAGCGGCTCCTTTGCATTTGATGAGCACCGTCCGTCCCTGCCTATATCAATCCTCTCAGAAAACCGTTATAGAGGGGAAAAAAAGGCTCTCGCCCACATCGATACCTCGGAGATCCCAAGTCCAAGCCGCAGCTACCATGGCCCCCCCATCCCTCCAATAATAAAAACCAGCTCAATAACACAGATAATTGACTCACGCAGCACCACGTTGCGTCGGTTCAAGAAGAATCTTAGTCCCACCCCGGAAATAGCACTCATCAGCCCCTGTGTCACTCTTTTATTTCTAGGCTACGAGCACGACGGCCACCAAACGCTCCGCTCAGCTTGCTGTTGCAGATTATCTGCCCTCGCCAGGTCGGCGGGGATGAAATCACGATTAGGGGGTTTAGATCACTTCGACTTCACCGGGTCAGGTGTAGGAACAAGCAGAGAAGCAAGCCCATGACGAACCGGCAAAGTTGGGATTTCAACAAATAAATGTTTTGTCTTTGCTGCACGACTGCAGCCCAAATCAGAAGCCACTGCGGCCATTGTCTAGGCTTAACTCGCGCGACGTACGATGTGCTAGAAGAAAACTTTTTCGTCTTCCGTACCTGGTCGTTAAACCGCACTACAACGCCAGCATTGCATGACAGGGATCCAATTAGTTCACCACATTTGTGCAGCCATCGTCGTGCATGAACGCTACGTACGGAGTACAGCGCGCAAGGCACCTTCTTGTCTTTATGACAATGTGATGTTTCCCTTACATGAATCAGATGCATTGGCCACAACCAATGAGCCCAAAAAAAAGTATAGAAATCGATGAATCAATATGATGGTTGGCGTGATGACGTTGCTGCCGAGCGCTCATCTCGGGTTCTCTTGTTGCTCATATCAAGGTAGCTGCGTGATGATGCTCCGCCATCGCTCCACGGCACCTTGGCCGGGTTCCATCCGGAGTGGCACGATCCACAGATGGGCCGTACATACTCCAAAAGCCTGGTTTTACATATGTAGGAAGAGTTGAAGAGACCCAATGAGCCCACTATTAGTCCGTATATTACTTAATAACCCCCCCATTCATCACGAGGTTAACTCACGTGCAAATCCCGCACATGGTGATGGGGGGCTCCTAGTTGGTCGTTTGCATTTAGAACAACCTCCAACAGAGCTTCGTGCTTCCAATCCTCAAGCGCTTTTGCCTTCCAGACCTCCCACTCGTCTTCTACCACTTGTTCATCTGTCTCAAAGCCATGCCTATCAAAAGCTCGCTTGAGGCCCATGAAGAGACTAGCGAGCGTCTTCCTATTCCCGTGTGATGCCCCGCCTGGGCCAAGTGCGAACAGTAACCTCTGGACCTTACGCCCATCCAGCACGCAGCAGGCGAGGTCCTCCCGGCCTCTCTCACGGAACACATGGGCCAAGAGGAGCTCCTCTTCTGCCAGCTCGTTGGAGCCATTGTAGAAGGCCGCGACTGGCCACATCATGCATGGCGAAGAAAAGGCTTCTTCCCTTGAGGCGGTGCTGCACCATTCCCAGTCGATTATGCCTATAATTTCGAAGTCGGCATTCACCAGGATATGGTCACCCTTGTCATCCGCGTGCTTTAAGAAGAATTGCTCACCGTCTTTCTCAGCTGTCGCAGTTTGCTCCGAGACTCTATCGAGAACGTCAAGCCTGAATCGGTGGGCTAGAAAAACATCAAGCGCGTTCTCAGCTGTCCCGATCTCACCGGCCGCTATCATTCGGAGATGTGCCTCTACAAGGGCACGGAATGCTTCCTGCGATGAGCGGAACGGCCCCAGTGGCCTGCCACCATCGCCCGATCTAAATGTAGAATGTTCGGCTAGACCATCCACCTGTATCTGGGACTCGGCGGCTGCCCCTGGAGTCGCTTCGCCGCTCCCCGTCACCGTCGTGGCGATGAGCGATCCGAGCTGATCAAATGGGTGTCTTTCCATTTCGAGCATGATATCTGCAAGTTGCCGCACAATCTTCTCCTTCTGGGTGGCGGTTGCGCTTTGCCATTCCAGAGGCGTGCCATGCATCTTCTCCATCAGTATATAGCCAACGCCTATCGTATTTGTCGGGTCGGACTCGCATGCCCAGTCGAACACACGAGGAGAAGGAATACGCGTGTGACGCTCCAAGAACTGCATGGTCGTGGCTTCGCTCTGCAGCACGTAGTCACGCACCTCAGGTGGCGGTGATATCGCACTAGAAAGCCGGAACCGTGCAAGCCATACCACACCATCCTCGAATTTAATTTCCGCATGGCAGTTCTGACCGCCCATCATAGCTGAAAGGTTCTTCGGCGACAAATCGATTGCACATGGCACGTTGGTGCCATTGCGCACTTGCGATGCGCGTGCACATAGCTTGACGCCGTTAATTCTTTGGCGTAGCTTGTCTAGGCGTCGAGCTTCTGCTGCAGCATATTGAGCGCTATACTCGCTCCAGTTTGACTAACATTATCATCAGAGACAACTTCTCGGAATGAATGGGGGTAAAGTAATTACCTCCGGTTTGGGACATCCATGCCATGGTTCCTGCAAATGAAATCGGCAAAGATGCCTGTCACAGAGCAAGCAATCCCCAGCTCGTTGAACGGCTGGGAGTTGGCAGCCGTTCCAACCACATGACCACAGGGAAGGCATGTCGATTGATTTGGAGCAAGGAGAAAGATGGCATGTCCAACAAGAGAATTGATACGGCTTTTATGCGACCAGAACGTGAGGCCAGCTAGGCAACAGCGGTCGGTGGGTCTTTAGACACATGAAAACCAATGAAGTTTGATCAGAGCCTCGCGTTTCCAACGAAGCCGATTGATGCCGCTCTTGCGGCTCGACAACTCTGTCTACAAACTGTGTGATTTACGGCAGCCACCCTCGGTATACAGCACTGCGTTGCCAGTAACTCTAAGGCAGTAGATATTTTCGTTTACTAAAACTATGGGCGCTAATGGCGGTCCTCATGCACAGGTCTCAGAAGCGTGCAGTGCAGGGAGAGAGCATTGATCCAACATCTGTGCCCACATAAAAGTAAAAAGTAATGTTCCGAGCGTCTAACAAACGACACAAGTGATGGCAACAACCAAATGAGCAAGGGACCAAAGGCTGCCCAAATCATTGGTTGTTAAAATTTCATCCTCAACCTTGAGGCACTACTCCAACCCATTCTGCTGCTGGGCAACGATACCAACGGGAGCGGGAGCTTCTGCTGCGTGAACAGCGCAAGGTTTCTGCTGGGATCCAGCCGGCTTGTCTGTACATATCACGAGGCGTTAGATTGAGTTGATGTGCAGCACGCAAGCGAACTAATAGGGTGGAATACTCACGAGCAGCACAGTACCTTTGGGCACTAGTAGCCCAAGAGGTGCAGCCTTCGTGAGCACATCGTTCGGCCATGATGAAAATCGAGGACTAAGTCAAGACGGCAGTTTGTTGGATCGAGAAGATGAAATATGAGTTATTGGACGAGAGATTTTGTTAGGCCTAGGTTAAAGGAGCTCTTCATAGCCTTATATAGCCGCCATCGGTGAGTGTGAGTTGCTTCCGGTGCCTCAAGTGCATTCGCATGTTAACAATTGACGTGAGGCTCCGTGAATACCTAGTGCGCAGGTCGCACCATCTCGAATGTTATATTTGTTTGGATGATGACCACTTTCTGGACTGTCGCTTTCGGTTATTCACATACATACATTGCATGGCCGTGCTTCCGGGAAGGGATACCCACACTGAATCCTGTTCGTTACTGAAAATGGTTCGAAGGGCCGCTTAGCGGCCGCCTTTACATTGCTGCCGAGACCTGGACGGAAAATCAGCCAACGAGGTTGAAGAATCACTTTTCAGTGTTGGCAACCCCTTGCTGCGTAACGCACCATTTTTAACATTGGTGTATGCAAGTACTCGACGGACATCACCAACAGTTGGGCATTTAACAACGCTATGACCTCTAAGGAGATATGTAGGCAGACCAAGAGGGACATGGGACGGACACCAACCACATCGGCCGAGCCTGAATCAACCACCTTGCCACCATCGTGGTGGTTGGTGTACTGAAGAGGGGAAAGGGGCAGTTGCTCGATATCGAGACCCTGATCAGGGACGGGCCCTCCGATACGAAGGCAAATGTTGTTGTGGTATTGAAAGTGTTGGTCGTGAGTCGGCGAGTCGAAGATGTCGATGGGGCCTTTTTCTCCCGTCCCCTGCTCGCTGCCATGCCTTGCGCAACAGTTGGATCATGGCCAAGGTGACGGTGACATGGGGAGAAAGGTTACCTTCGTCTTCACCATTGATTGCAACGAGACGACCCGGGGCAGCCAGACACGCGGTCGACGGATCAATTGAGCCATCGGGCTCGTCGGGGTGCGTGGGTCAAGGGCTCAGTCAACCTGTCGACCCCTTCCTTGCCAGGGCAACGATTGAGGAGCTTCTTCAGCAACGACGAATTACCTAAGCTCAACTCGCAGCGAGGCTAGTTGCAACCGGCCAGGGCAAGCAGGGCAGGTAACCCCGTAATACTCCGTAGTAGATGGTGAGTCCGGTTGCACGAGCGACAGAATTGGACTAAGTCGCGGCTGGTAAGATTGGGCCACCGGCTCACTGTGATAGCTTGTAGATGAGCACGACGAGGGGAGGAGCGTGAGTGAGTGATGAGTGGTGAATCTGTGATGGCTGGAATGGTCGTCAAGTCGAGCCGATGGATGGGATTTGACCAAGTTTGGTGGTCCATGAAAATCCATTAGAATCCTTGCAAGCCAGACATGGCGGCCGGGAAAGAGCGATTAGAACCCTGCGGCTGCCGTGATGAGGCATGTGATTGGCCTGTTTGTTTCGCGCACCTGCAGCAAGCGCAGCCAATCGAGAGCAGCTAAAGACGTCGGCGCTTAGAACTCAGTTTCAATTCGAACGTCGGCCGGCGTGGCCCCGCTCTCGACCGCAGCCCCAAACTGCGTGATTCCAGAGCCCAACCACATGTCGCATGTCGTACTTCGTACTCGAAAAAAAAAGGTCCATCCTCCGGCCCTGCCACGCCCTCGGCATTCTGCTCCAACGCCAACGCCAACGCCAACGCCGACGCCAACGACATGCTGCGTTTTCACTCGCGCTTGTATGATGAGCAAGACGTCTTGATTTATATTTGGTTGGTCACGGAACCATAGCCATTGTCTCGGGTCCGCTGTTGGCGGATGAGCACACGCGTGGTTGGACGGATGGGAAGCGGCAAGTCCAGCAGAGAGGAAGAGAGGAGAGGGGAAGAAGACTCCGGGTGTCTGTTTTTGGACGAACACGATCAGGAGACACGCTCCCTGTGAGGTGCAGTGATGCATCGAAGCACATAGCCCGTGGCCGAACAAACCGTTCAGTTGGGATTGTGCCTGGGTCCTTGGCTTCTCCTCTTTTTTTTCCTCTTCTTTTTTCAGGGCCCTCGACCTTGCGCATGCTTTCGACAGCCAGATGGCTGACCAGCGATCGTCTGCAGTGCAACCATGCAAACCCCGCAAAAGAAGCGGGCGATATGACTGTACGACCGAGTTGGACGTTTGCTGCCTTTGCCAGGATCCGAGACAGGATGCAAGTGCCCCGCAGGCGCCATAGAGTACCACCAGGAGCACGAACAGAAGAGGAACTGTAAAGACAAAAAGACGGAAATTGGCGTATGATGGGCAGAAAGTCCAATCAATGATTGGCTTGAAGTCGGTGTAAATGCCATTTCGTTGACGGGGCTTTTTGATACCACAGCCCAGTTCATCACGCTGGATTCAATATCAACTAACTTACGCCGTAGGAAGACTAGTCAAGGGGTATCTGTGGCTTGGCTGGGCCGTTGGCCACTCATCGACTACTATCAGCGTTGCTTGGAGATATTGCATCGCCAATGCGCGCAATGTACTCCGCATGGAGCATTGAGAAGATTCATGCTTCTGCCTCGTGCCTCTTTACTTCCCAGGGGTCCATGATCCACAGCCCACTCTTCCGTCAGTCATATCATTCATTGTGACTCCAGACCCCCCCCAAAGTCGGGAATTGCAGGCACTGGAGCCATCTCCGTCATCAAGCAGTCCGCGCCACCCAACGTGGTCCATTCAGCGGCCCATACGGATTACTAGGCCGGCTGCCTCATCATGGCGCCGAGCCAGTCAGTAATATCTGAAGGAGAATGGAGGCCGAGGTTGATGTCCTGGCGAATATGACGGAGTTGGAGGCCGCAAGCATAGTCCACTGGTATCTGGCTGTTTGATGCCCCTCCCCTCGCGGCCAGGAACGAAAAGAAAGCGAAAGCCACACAGGGTCTAATTTTATATTGGCTGCCGTGCCAGCTATCCACTCACGAGTAAAAGCCAGCAGTTGGCTGGCAGTTAGGCGCCGCGATGCGACTAGGCTTGGATGGGCATGGGCACCCGTCACACCACCTTCGACGCATCTCCTCCCATCCATCCCATCCATCCCATCCGTCCCATCCCCTCCTCCTCCTCGCCCTCCTCGCCCTCCTCGCCCTCCTCCTGGTGGCTGCGCTCTGGGACACCCGCTGTGCACCCACTGTGCACCCGCTGTACACCCGCTGTGCACCCGCTGGCACCCGCTGGCACCCGCTGTGCCAGACCGCACCAGGTCCAGTCGGCGCAACACAGCAGCGCAGTTGAGCGCACACCCTGCCATAAGATACACCTGTCACTGTAAGTTCCCAGGTACTCCGTACCGCCGTCCGGCACCATTTATACCTTGCCATGCTGGCTGGCCATGTACAACCAAGACTCGTCCTGGTTCTTTTCTTCTGTAATCCGTACTCAAGTGAAGCTGCTCCGTACCTGCTCCGTACCTGCCTCCCCTTTTCTCTGTTTCTTTCCCAACTTCCGAGGTTCGCAGCCCGCATTCTTCCCTTCACCATTACAACCTCGACTGAGTCGAGTCGACTCTGCTTTGCAGCTTGCATATCGAAAACCAGGGCGACCTTTGTTTCTACACTGCACTACGACGCCGCAAGAACAATCTCTACAACGCCCCCCCTCCCTCCGAAGTCCGCTGTGCCTGGCTATCTCGTGTAACCAGAAGCACGAGCAGGCCCGTTTGTCTCCCCAACAAGCTGCCAGACAAGCTGCCAGACAAGCGCCGACCCCGGTCCACCTCCTCCTCGAAGCGGGTCTCTGCTGCCACCAAACAACGCCTCTCCGCACGCCGACACCCTTGTGGTGATAACCGCCAGCCTTTTATTTTTCCATCATTCACTTCCTCTGCATTTGTGGATTGTATTCCTTCTAGCTACCGAGTACTAGATTCTCTCTCGCGTTACACGTTGCGACCGAAAAATACCGTTGTGGTGTGAGTGTAAATATTGGTGGTCGAGCGACACAACTACTTCTAAAACGATTCGCACCCAGAGTGGACACCGGTGCTCTCTTTCCCGAACTGATTCCAAGAGGGCAACAAAATCAGACGTGTTGGACCGTTGTTCCTGGCATCAATCATTACTTTCAACATTGCTGTGTGCGCAGAACTCTCGACTGTCCGCGCGCGCAGCATCGGGGCTTACACGTTCTTCACAAAAGACAATAATGGTCTAAGTCCTCGACTCTCCTAGCCAACCTGCCGACTTTCCCCGCCATATAATTCTCGTGCGAGGGAAATTACAACTAGGCGCAGGCAGTCTTGCCCCCTTTGACGATTCGGCATTTCGGCGACAGCCGTGGTACGGTCTACATACCGTTCCACGGTGGGCTTGTCAATCTGTCGAAATTTTTGGAGGACAACATCAGGATTCTGCAGGGTTCGTGCGAAGAACCGTCTTATTCCTGCGGGCTTCCGTGAACTGCAGAGCACAGGCTGTGCTTTGCTGCGTCATCTCATCTTTTCTGGGACCGAATACCAGCACATAAAAATCTCATCATGTCTGCCTCGTCGAGGAATCGCACCACAAAGAGCTCTGGCAGGTCGTCCACTGCCAGAGGGGAGCGCATTCAAGACGTGACCGCGATGCCATCCGTCAAGGATCTCAAGCTGTTTGACTCATGCGCGGCTACAGCCTCCATGTTTCTTTATACCCAAGATCCTTCAATTGTGTGTTGCCATCACGATACCTTGACTATTGAAAGAAGATTCTCCCGACACTCGGAAGATGTACAACTACTTGCTGTTGATAACCAAAGCGAGACCGGTGGTGGTCGCCTTGTAGTCAGTTATGATGCTGGCCAAACAGCAATCGTATGGGACTTGATGACTGGTGACGAAGTCGCCCGTTTTGCATCATATGAGACATTGACGGTGGCAGCATGGATGCGCAATGGAAACGTGGCTTTCGGTGAGTGCTCTTGTTTACCAAGAACAAGAACGAGAAGAAGAAAAAGGCCCAAGATCACGTCTAATCATCATGTGTAGGCAACACTCAAGGAAACATCATCCTCTTTGAGCCAACAACTTCGGAACACATCTCATCAAGAACAATTGACCAGATAGCAGTCACAGCTCTGGCCCCTTGTGCAGATTGCAGAACCTTTGCGATTGGGTGAGATGAGACGGTGCATGATATGAGCCATGAAACACCTGCTTACCGTGCCTAACAGATATCAAAATGGATCTCTCTTAATCGCTACCCTGCAACCTCGCTTTACCATTTTACACAACTTGACGACTTCAAGAGCACCATCCCCAATTGTCACACTGGCATGGCACGCATCTTCATCGCGCCAAAAGTCAGACATGTTGGCTGTACAGACTCACGACGGCGATCTTCGAGTCTGGAGCGTTGCCAAAAACTATAGTGCCGACGACCCAGCCAAGGTTGTGAGAATCCTTCGGCGTAGAGAAAATTTCGTGGCTGGTCCAAACTGGATGGGATGGTCTAAGAATGGTCGAATCATCCAATTTTCAGATTCGTACGTACAGCATGCTACCTAGGTTCCCACCCACCCGCACTTGCTCTTGTGCTTCCTCCTCTAACTCGTCTCGCTCACCAGGGAAACACTCTCATGGGATGTACGAACAAAACATGTCACATTTGATTCCATCCCGACGCTCGAACATGTCAGAGGTTTGGCCGTATATGGCTCTGGAGCTACCTTGTTCACTGTGGGACGTGCTGGCACCGTGCAACAGTTTGATCTTAACTCACCATCCATCATGGTCGCCAACGTTCAGCATCCTACCAATCTGTTGCCACCATCCCCCCCCAATTCCATCGAAGAACCGGGCAACAAGTTAGCTCACTCCGTCACCACCATACACACCTCAGAATCCGAGTCGAGCTCGGTACCTTTTGAAGTGGGAGTGTCGGAAAGCGACGAAGATCAAATGTCACCTTTTGCTCGTTTCTCGCGCCGGCCTCACCTCGATTCTTCCGGCGGTGAAGCTTCCTACGACTCTGCCAGCCCCGTCTCCAGTCGAAGCGGCCTATCGTCCTTGTCCAAGTCATCAGCCGGTTCTCGGACACCAGGCCAGCATCCAGGTTCCATGAGGTCGAGAGGCATGACCGAGAACACTTATATATCGGCGGGATCTTCACTCAAATCGTCAACTGTCGGTCGCAAGGACCTCGACAATTACTCCATGGGCTACTCCATACCTTCAACGAGTGTACCATCAATGACCTCGTCTCGGTCTCGGCATAGACCATCTCGCCTCAGGCACGAAGTACCTAGAAGCCCAGACGACAACAAAGTCCATGACTTGTTCAAGTTTACACGGACTCGTTTGAGCGACGTTCACTACAAACATCCCATTAGTGCCGAGAATTCTCGTCTGACGAATGATGATTTGCGAAAACAAATGCTGAGCACCATTTTTGGATGGCACCAGCCGGTCGAGGACTTGATCCGGGATGAAATGACCCGCCACCCAGCTGGCTCTGCCAGTCGAATTCTTCTCGCCAAGTGGCTTGGTGATATGGAAGCAGACATTATGGCCGGAAGCTCTGAGAATATGAGTTCTTCAGACTGGATGCTGCTCGCCCTAAGTGGCATCGGTGGACAACAATCGCAGCACAAGCTGGGTCGCGCCTATGTACAGCGCCTCCTGGAAAGTGGCGATGTCCACGTCGCTGTGACCATCATGCTCGGAATGGGCGATAGCAATGACGCTATCGAGGTGTACATCTCCCACAAGCGCTACATGGAGGCTTTGATTCTCACCTGTGTTGCTTTCCCCAGTGTATGGGAACGCCAGGCTGCCATTATCCGTAAATGGGGCGAATGGGCGGTTCAGCATGGCCAACAACAACTGGCCATCAGATGCTTTGCTTGCACAGACCAAGAATCAAATGAACCGTGGTGCTCACCTTCAGCAGTGCAGCTCAATTTCCAAAGCATGACCCCCAGCATCCCTGAGATCCTGAGCCCGCCGCTGTCCCCTCCCGGGGTTCAACGGGGTCCCCAACGAAACATTGCCAAGACGTCGGCCCTCAAGCTCATCACGTCCTTTGGGGATCATAACCAGAAATCCAAGTTCTACTCCCAGGGAGATGGCGGCCAGACACCGATTGCAGCCGGTGTAACGCCGATCGCAGAATCGGCCATCTCCCCTGGCGTCAATGACGCAACGACTGCCTTCCTCCGCCCATCGAACAACAGCAGATTCAACACACCAACTTCTGCCCGTCCGAGCGGCTCAAGCTATGGACGTGGTAGGCTCCCCTCCATCGGAGAGATTCCTTCCGATTTAAACCGCGAGATTCTCCAAGCAGCCGAGAAAGCCGGACAGACACGGACACCCAAAGAAAGCCGCCCCGGTCATTCGCGCATGTCATCAGCAGACCAAGATACTCGGGCAGCGGGCATCTCGTTGCAGCGGGCAGCCACAGCGAGCCCCATGATGATGAGAGACGGGGTTCAAAAGCTTGTAAGGGGATTTGACGTTGACGGAGAGCGGCCTCCATCGCCCAACCATGACATTCTGACAAAAATGCAGGAAGCTCGATCGAATCATAGGAATGGCTCTCGAGATCGCATCCCAATGGGCGTCAATCTTCAAGTCAGAACATTGGAACAACACTCCCTTGCTGATGTAGCTTCCCCCGAACAATCTGTGACGTCTTCTACCCGCTACCACTGGCCCTCGAGGCGTCGTGGGCCTGGTTCGGTTGCCAGCTCCATCACCTCATCATCCAGTGCGGGTCGGAGCCTACGAGCCAGTCAGAAGCAGCGCGACGACTACATCCATAGCTTGGAAACTGCTCAGCACTATTCAAAGAGGGACCGAAGTCGAGGGGCAAGTACCGAAAGAGCCCGCGAATCATCTCGTGGCCGCCACGGAAGCCGAGAAAGAAGGACAAGGTCAAGAGAAGCCTCGGAGGAGCGTGGCAGAACTTCTGCCCGAGGATGGGCCAAACCCAAGCGTTCACCCACTTCCCCGATTCCCATGTCTCCAGAGGATCTGGCTAACTTGAGCACGCCTAAATATTCTGACATTGGAGAGCCAGCCACTGCCAGAAAGTCAAGTGAACAAAAAGTAAAGACTGGCAGCCGCACGTCAAGCCGTGGCAGCCAACGACGCAGCCCTGACGGACGGCCTCGACCCCCACTGGCCCTGGACGTTCGGGGTAGGAGCAAAGGACATGAAGAATCTCATCAGCGATCTCCTTCATCTCCAGTACCGCTGTCCGCCAACGCAGCTTTGCACTACCACGGGTCCGAAGACGAGGAAGACTTCAAGAAGGCCATGCTGGAACAGGAAATTTTCAGAGCAAAACACAGCCGAAGTGCCACTCGTGGTATCGCAGGTGCCCTCAATTCACCAAACGTCACCAAGGGGGAGAGGCCAGAGAGTCGCCGAAGGGACGCTGCCGAAGCACAGGACACTTTGCCGCCAATGGCTGCTCTTCACGTACGGGCGGCATCGACGGAGCATGCTGGCGACCTGCGACAGATGAAAGACGAGCGACAAAGAAAGAAGGAACAAGCAGCTCGCGAGCTTGAAGAACGCCGCAAGTCGTTGGCCAAGAGACCACAGGCCCCTCAGATCCCGCATCCAAATGAGTTTCACAATCCCGCCATGAGGATTGGAGTTGAGATGCCGGATCCAAAGGCTAGTCAAGACTTGCCTCCTCGATGCGCCACAGAGCCGCCCAAGAGCATGTACGCCAGAAATGGATCACACATTGGCCTGCCAGCAACACCCAAGGCCATGAGGCTGATCCTCGAGGCAGAAAACAGCACGAAGCTCAGCAAAGAAGAAGCGCCAGAAGTACCTCGAATAGATTCATCTTCGCACCGTCAAACTGAGCCTTTGGATGCGGCCCGTCCAGTCGAACAACGCACCGAGACCTTGACTTTGCTTCCATCGACAGTCTATCAGCCACCCCAGAGGCTGGCTATTCCTCGGAGCATGTCCGCTCCAATTCCAGACGAACCTGGCCGAGCTCGATACGCTAGAAAAGCGAGCACTGGCGAAGTAAGGGGCATTGCTGAGGTGATGAGTGGACCGAGGCGCCGCTCGTAGGACGAACCGCTTCCTCCACCACCCCCTCCTCCAGCTCCCGCGGCGCCGCCAATGCTCAAAGAACTTGCACATCTGGCTGTTCCACCGCCTCCTCCGCCAGCACCGTTACCGCATGCGCAGCGATCTCATTCTGGAGGGGCTCTTTCCTCCGGCATGATTGAAATTGTGATGGATGAGGACGATGACGCTCCCATGACAGCTGCCCCTTACGACGGCATGGTCCCTGTCCTAGCACCCCCGGCTCCTCCATCCAGAGGCCACATGAGATCAGCCAGTCGGAGTCGCAAGGATTCCAGAGCCAGTATCAAGTCGCCACCCCTTGAGATGCCGTCAGATGCTGCCTATCGTCAAAGCACGCTCAGATCTCCTGTTGCAGGCGTGCCTCCACCGATGTTGTACGATCCAGGCGTGATTCGGTCACCGATGGAGCCGAGCAGAAAACACATATCCACTGGCCTCCATCACAGCGAGATGATTTGAATGGTTGTTGGATATATCTGCCCGTTGTCTTCTGCTGCTGAGCGACAACAACAACACTGCGTCCTTCTTTTTTTTACCCCCTTGTTAGTCCCGTTCCATACTCCGTTACTCCCTGCAACTGCTCTAAGCAACTTTGATTCTCTGCATTGCGAATGGCGCTGTGGATTTTGACAAGATCGAACCAATCGCCCGCCGATATGCACCATTCTGCACTCGTTTTAGTGCTTGCTGTGTTGAAGAGAGACTGGACTTTTGCCCTCTTCACGATGAAGGAGAAAGGACAGCATGGCCATGGCCACGAATCACGGATCACTGCAGTGGACCCGATCATGGCATATCTTGCATCTTATAAATACCATTGATCATTCTCGACCATTCTTTAAACTTGTTGTACCAGTACCACTGGATTCATGGGCCAAGTACGTGTGATTGCAACGGCAGCGATTCGAGCTACCTACCCAACGTACACAACATGGACTCATTTTTGCATACAATTTTTTTACTTCATGACTGACGACTTGTTTGGAGAAGGAACATTTCTCTTTCTTTTTCTATTTCTTTTTACTTTTTTGTGTGTCACAAGACAACAGGTAGTGAGTGTTTGGGGATGCTTATACCACGCTGCCTCGCGGCAACTTGTCTGAAGGCAGGGGATGATAGTGTTAGGTTCTTGATTTAATACATGTTTAGCGATACATTAGCACTGCTATGTGACCGTTGTGTGTAAGTTCCCACTACTGTAATGAATCGGTTTACAAGTGTCTATCTCGTGAGTTGCGCTTACATAATGCAATGTCTTTCTTTGTCTTAAGGCGGAGTCTGAAAGCTGACCAAAAGTTAATAGGTATAATGATGCTTATATTATTTAAGTAAGCTCTCTAGTAATGCCCTATATATCTATACTTAACTATTACCTAATCTATTTCCTACCTTAATAGGCTAGGGGGTTTAAGATATAGTATTAACCCTAATACTAAGTAATAAAAATTTATTACCTTACTTATTAATCTCTATATCCTTATTCTTCTTTATCTTAGGATCCTATTTTATATTATCCTATATATTTAACCTTAGGGGTTAAAGTCTCTTAAGATATAGAATAAAAATCTTTAGGTTATTAATATAGATTTTTTATTAAGTCCTTTTTTAATTAGTTTTACTTAATATATAACTAATAATAACTTCTTTACTACTCTTAAAAGTCTTCCTTAGGACTTATAAAATTTACCTTTTAGCTTATATTCCTTATTTATTTTCTTTTATACTATATTACTTACTTAAAAACTTCTTAATAGCTTAGTTAAGTCTTTATATTTATTAATCTTCTAGGTCTAAATAGATTCTCTTTATTTCTCTTTAGTATTTATATTTTATAAATTAGTTTCCCTAATTAGAATTAGATTCTTATTCTCCTTTTCCTCTAGTAATATATTTTTATCAATTCCCTAGTATTTAGAAAATAGTTTAAATCCTAGTATAGATATTACTAGAGTTATTCCTATACTAGATATATAGTAATTATTTAAGATAACTATAATATTTAGTATAGTCTAGTCCTAGAACTCTAAAGAAGTTTTATTTTATTTTACTACCTATTTTATTAATTATTATTTTACTAACCTAATATTATATTTTACTAGACCTATTAATAAAGGATATAATACTAGCCTAAATAAAACTTTTATACTATATTTGTTACGTGGCAGAATAAGCTCAGTCACGAGGGACGTTTATAGGGCCGGATTTAGCACTCTAGTTAGAAGAATTAACTTACTTCTAACATTATATATTATACCTAATAGTAGCTTTTATAAGTAAAATTAGTATAACTTATAACTAGTTAAATCTATTAGCCTCTCTAATAGATTTAACCCTATATTATATAAAGCTAGTATATAATAAGTAGTAGTAATTAGAGATTCTTTTATTATATACCTCTAGTAACCTAGATATAGAAACCCTATATCTAAAACTAACTATTTATAATATAAATTTACTTTTCTAGTTACTAAAAATAAACTATACCTTATTTATTAATTTTAGATATTTAATAGTATAAACCTAGATTTTAGATATTAAAAATAGAAACTTATTAGAACTAGTAAATAAGAAGATTTAAATAACCTTATAAGATATAAATTTAATAATAGAATTCTTAAGAAAAGGGAATAGCTAAGAGATTAAGAACTACTTATTTACTAAAACCTAGTAGATTTATAAGCTATATATCTTACTTAGAATTAAGTTAAAATCTATATTAGTAAAGCTAAATCTAAAGGATTTCTTAATAAATCTACTAGATTAGAGGGTAGTAAGGCCTTAGAGTAGTAAGTAAAGGGTATTACTAGTCCTATAAATAATACTATAACTACTAAGACTAAGAAAGATATAGAGAAGGATAAAAATAATAAAGAAAAGGGAATTATAAACTACCCTAAAAATAATACTACTACTTAATATACTAAACCCCCTAACTAATTAATAGAGTTAAATTTAGAAGACCTATAACTAGGACCCTTAGGAAATATACTAGAATTAAAGGAATTTTAAACTAGGCTTACTAAATATAATACTATAAGGTTATTATAGGGAGTATTAGAATAGTAATAAGCTATATAGTAAGCTATAATAGATAAAGTAGTAACTAGAATAAACTAGCTAGTATTTAGATTAGTAACTAAACTTAGAAACTTATAAGGTACTAGTACCTTAGTAAGTTTAATACTAATAGTATAAAATACTATATAGGGAATAATATATTTACTAAGTAACTAGGGATAATATAAGAGCTACTTAGATACCTACCTAGGATAAGTAGTATAACTTACACTACTATAGTACTAGTAAGGATTTATATAGTAGTAGCTAAATCCTTACTAAGTATAGTATTAAGTATTATATTACCTAAACTAAGAATAGTATACTAACCCTAGCTACTAAGGAAGGATAGATCTAGCACTAGATTAGGATTAGTATAGTTAGTAAGTAAAAATAGTAGAATAAAATATAGATTTAATATAGAAGATTATAAATATTAAATACTTTAAGCCTTATAATAAACTAGAAGAAGCTAGTAATAACCTTATTATATATAATAGGAAGTAAACTATTTTTTATAATATTAAATTATAAATCTAGGTAGTTAAAGATTACCTATATTATACTAATCCTAGCTAGTAAGATATTATTTAAAAAAAGATTTAGATACTATTCTAAGGAGATATAATAGTATAGTATAAATAATATCTTAATATAGGTAAATAAACTACTATATTTAATAATATATTAATAGTGTTTATTACTATATAAAAGGAATTTAGTATTTAAGTATAGGATATAATAGTATAGCTTAATAAAGTAAAATATATAAAGGAAGATATCTTAAATAAGGTCTCTTTCTAT